>VDFB02329203.1:0-70876 GCA_007258455.2 Sequoia sempervirens | reverse complement strand
TATCAACTGATTTGTCATGCTTTTTATCATCATTGGGCCTTTAAAATATTGAAAGTGAGTACACGCATCAATGGTATATTTAGACCATGATGACCTAAGTACTACTTCCATGATGTTTGATAGTGCAAGTTAACACAAGCATCTAAGTATAATTAAACTGAGATGACCTGAGCATTGATTGCATAAACAAACAAGAGTTAACCCTTTTCCTATGCAAATTTAGAATGTCATTAGTGATACTTTGTAGTGCATGTATCGGGAAAATTTGCACAATAATAATGATATACTCACAGACAACAGACAAAGAAAAATCATACTCCTTCCTAGCTCCTCTAGTTCAATACATCATCGATGAGCTCCAAAGATATGATAACAAAAATAAAAGTACAACAATTGAACATTTTTGTTTAATGTGATAAACCCATGATTCAGAAAGAACATCATCCATTTGGAGTTCTCTTTTGATTTGATTTGGGTGTTTGATGTGTTTATGTTTGTGTGATTGATGTCCAATGTTGAGTTGCACTATGATCATTGTTTTGGGCCGTGTTGTACTACTGTTGTTTGTCTGTTGGTTTAAGCCCAAAGTTTATTTTCCCCTAGTGAGTTCAGGATTTTTCCCCCAATCCAAGGCGAGACACGACTGTGATGACAAAAACCTAACCTAAAGACCTATCCTAGGGGCCTCAGGGGCTGATCAAAAAATTAGCCTTGCCTATGTTGTACATGCAGAGACCACATTGTTCAACTAATGACCCGACCAAGTTTTTTTACAAGATGAAGACACGAACATGAAAATTCCAATTTATTATGACAAAATCCTAGAATACTAAACTAAATGTCTCAGGGGACGATCAAAGATCAACCTTTTCTATGTTCAAAGCTCAAAGATGATGTAGTTCGGCAAGAAAACTCTATTTTTTACTTTTTGACCTTTTTTGGTTTTTGATATGTTTTGAATGTTTAGGGATCTTCCATTTTATGAATGTTTTTGGATTTTCAACTTTATGAATGTTTTTGGATTTTCAATTTTATGATTTTTTATTTTATTTTTGATTTTATGACCTCAAGAATTTACATTAATATGATCCAATGTAGGACATGCCCCCAATGCGATGTGATAGGATGAACTGGTTTTTAGAATGGGTTGAGTAGTACTAGGGGAGATCATGATACAAAAACTAGATCAAGCTATGATGTGGACATGGATGAATGACAAACGTAGATATGGAAGCATGATGGAGGAATGATGTGATATGACTGATTAAAGAAACAAGATGCCCTACAAAAGAGGTAATGCAACCATGGATAAATGATAGATCAAAATGAAATATTTACTACAAAACATGTCACACAAGCAACATACCTCTTGTCGAAAGATGATAATGGTTGATTGATTAAGATGCTAGAAATGATTGATTCTATAAGGCATGATGATGATAAGACTAATGATTGTTGATGATTGATTGACAAAAGATATGAGGATTGGATAATGTTTTATAGCTAGGCTCAAATATGATTTGCATGATAAGATTCAAGGTTGCAAAGGGATATGATGACATGGATTTTGATAAGCTAGGAGATATGTAATGGAAGAATGCAAGGATATGAATGGGATGATCAAGATCAACTAGATAAGATACAAACACAAGGCCCAAGTATTTTTCCCCTATTCCTCATCAAGACCAAGGATGAGAAGAAGGATGTATCTAGTACGAATGATGGAATATGGATAAGACGAAAGATATGGTACATAAGATATTGATAGAGCATATAGGATAAGATATATGATGTTCAAGGATATCCTTAACCTTTTCAAGATCAAAGGTGGAAATGTAAGGAATGATAAGATGGATGAAACTTTCCCCCCAAGTGTAGAGTGCAAGAGGAATATGGAAAATAGGATATGGATGATAGGGAGATGGAGGAAGGAATTAAGCATCAAGTTTCATGACCAAATATCCCTTTAATAAACCATGGAAATGGGAATTAGACTCATAAATTTTGGCCTATAAAAGGTATGATGGAAGAACTAAGGACTTATCCAAATGTTTGGATTAAAGGAGAAAAATGGGGGATGAATGTTGGATAATGTATATGAGGTGGGAAGGCTTGCTGATGGATAGATGGAAAGGATGGCAAGATCAACATTGGCACACACTTTGAAGGGTGGTGGAGTGATGGAGGAAAAATGGATTTGGAATACGATAGGCTTTTAGATGAAGGATTGGAGGAAGATTTTGGATTAGAAAATTTGGACGATTTTATTACGAGACTTTTAGGAATCCACATGACTTTTGACTTTAATTTTTGCTTTGTGGGCCTTTGTGGCCTTTGAGATTTTTCTTTTTGCTTTATGGGCCATTGTGGCCTTGGAAATTTTTCTTTTTGCTTTGATGGGACTTTGTGGTCTTTTGGATTTTTCTTTTGATTTATGAACCTTTGTGGTCTTTGAAAATTTCCTTTTTGCTTTGATGGGACTTTGTGGCCTTTTTTATTTTTCCTTTGATTTTGGATCAAATTTTATTTTATTTTGCATGCCTCTTCAAGGAGCATGTTGATCCTTTGACATATGTGGATTTTGATATGGAAGATTTTGACACTTGGCACCCAAATTGCTTCCAAGAGCAATGGGAGGAGTGGATTGAGATGAATAGTATTGAGGTATTATGGATGAGTGAGTGTAGGTAGAATTTTTAAAGGGCATCAAGGATGTGTGCCTTTGTTGTTCTTGAGGAATAAGATATGGACCTAGGATAGATGGAAGGTTTGATGAATTAGGATGAGGACCTAAGATAGATGGAAGGTTTGGTGGATTATGATGAGGACCTAAGATAGATAGAAGATTTGGTGGATTAGGATGAGGACCTAGGATAGATGGAAGGTTTGGTGGATTATGATGAGGACCTAAGATAGATAGAAGATTTGGTGGATTAGGATGAGGACCTAGGATAGATGGAAGGTTTGATGGGCTAGGACACTTAGGTGTATAACCAAGGCCATGGTAATATGGGTTTTCTTTAGAAAAAAGGGGTTCTAAGATACCTTGTTCATGAAGTCCTAATCCTTTTGCCTTTTTAGTTCATACTTTGACACATTCATTTACCAACAGGATATGTATTGTTTGTGAAACAAGATGCAAGTCCATTTTGGGGAGGATATGATATGGATGAAAGGATTTGTGTTGGAAGTAAGCCAGATCAGATAAAGGTGGAGGATCCCAATGTGTAGGTGTGTGGTTCATGAATAGCTTGAATATATGTGATAGGATCTTGGCATGGGGATGATGGGGTGTTTTGATCTTGACTTGGAAAAGGATCAGGAGGAGTATGAGATGGAGTAGATTTCCATTTGCTAGATACGAAATCATCATGAAGTGGTATGAAAGGAATATCTTGATCTTGAGAAGGATAAACATCTTCATGGAATAAAAGGGTATCCTTGCATGGAAGCATATCTTGATCTTGATGAGGAAGGGAATCATGAGATTTTGTAGAAAGTATATCTTGATCATCGGATGGTAGGACATCATTGGATAGGATGGAATAATTATCATGCTCCTGGGATGCAATGGAATCTTGAGATGGTATGGTTTCATTAGATATGATGGAAGGAGGACTTGGAAGGATAATTTTCTCTTGAGATAGAAGGGAATCCTTGTGGATGAAAAGTGAAAGGAGGGGATCATCATAGAATTCTTGAGAGATGGGATCTTGGTCAAAGATTGGAAGAACTTGTGGAATTTTTGTATCATCAGATGAAGTGGAAAATGCTTTGATCTTGATGTGTAAGGGATTTTATGCTAGCATGGTTTAGACTGAGAGATTGACATGAATCATTGGATATATAAGATATGATAGAAGAAGGTGGTTGGATGGAATCGTTAATTTGGGTGAAAGAATCTTGAGATTTATTTTGACTTGTGGGAGATGAACATAGATGCATGAAATGGTATGATTGTTCAATATCCTTTTTGTTTGAAGACTTTGATCTGGGCTTATTGAATTTTTGAAAAAAATCAAAGAAATTGAAATTGGATGATGTAGTCATTGATGGAGAAGGGGTCATGTCTAGATTTATGTTAGAGGAATAAGAATAGATGTCTTACAAAAAATATCCTTCTGTGGTTGTTTCCCTTTGCATATCCCAGATTTTTTGTTGAAGGTTCTTTATTTGATGAGCTAATGAATTCAATTGATCCTCATCTATTTCAGCCATGGTGGTTTGAGTTTCAATGTTTTGAGTTTTGATGGTTGGAGTTTCGATGGTTGGAGTTCCAAGATTTGACTCTTCAATGTTTTGATTTTCAAGTCATTTTTCCTTGAGATTTTGTTTTTGTAACCTTGTTTGAATGGGCATACAAGTGTTATAGTTTAGACTAAACTTTGATCTAGGTTTTGGAAAAGTACCAAGGATTACAACTAAGTCAAATAGAATGACAATTTCTAATGAGACTAGGTTTGATTTGACTATATAGATTTGTTTCATGATGAGAGGATGATAAATCCCAATGATGAAACTAGGCCTAATAATCAAAGATGTGATAAATTTGATGATGTTGGTACTTTGTGATGTTAGATCTTGGTTTAGGTTGGAAAAATACACTTGTAGAGGTCAATTTGAACAATTTTAGACTTCTAAGGTACCTAACAAATGATCTTGGACTTGAGACAATTTCAAAGTTTTGGTTCAAACTATGAAACCAGCAGTAAATATTCTTCCTAAACAAGGTACTCAAATCTTTGGAAAAGTTGTGGATTTTGACAATAGTAAAAGATGTATAATTCAGGATTGTTCTTGCAAGCTCTTTTGTAGAAATTGAAGGTCAACCTCTCTCTAAAGTCATAAAGTGTTGATAGACTTTTTTGATCTTCTTTTGGACTAAGAGGTTTCGACTTTGGTTTCCGAATAGTAATATTTCATGAAATCATTGGGTAAACCAAATGTTCAAACTCTGTTTTTCCTAAGGAATGGTTGAAAACTACTAAGGATATTGACTGTCAAATGGGAGATGAACCTAGGTCACTATTTTGTGTTTTGCAAAGGGTGCCAAAATAGATACAAAAGGTGCCAAAATAGAGACAAAAGGTGCCAAAACAAAGTAAACATGTCAAAACATGAAAATAAGGATTAGCAAAAGGCACCATTTGGGACCCCCAAAGGCGCCAAAATAGAGACAAAACGTGCCATTTCAGAGACAAAAGGCACCAAAACTCTTAGAAACCCCCAAAATGACTCCAAAACAGCAAAAATACCCCCCCAAAGGTTCAATTTCTCATATTTTCTAATTGGATACTTATTTGTTTCAATGAATGTACTTCTAAATCAGGGTTTTCACTTTTAACATGTGATGTTTTGTTTTGAAAATAGTTTGATAAAGAAACATCAAGCAATGTACACTCCTAAGGTTGTGAAAGACTGTATTCTTTTGGATTCCATGTACGTTTTACCCCAACCACATTTATTCTTAGAAAATGACTAGATTCTTGACCCCACTAGCTCCCCTCCACGACACTCACTTCTCGGGGCAGCCAAGCACCAATACCCATGAATCTCCCATGGCATAATTTTCATCTCTACTAAAAAATGTGAGAATGTGGATTCCTTCACAACGATCATTGTTGTACCAAAGAATAGATAAAGGTTTTGGCCAAACTAAAACAAGGGTTTTAGTAAGGAATTTTTGTTCATAGGGGTTGATCCATGTGGCGAGAGACCATTGTTGCCCTTCTCGTCAGAACCAACCATGTGCTACTAGGATTTGTTCCAGTATCCACACTTATATACCGACTAGAAATGTGCTTGGCTTTAGCATGTTACCAGTTGGGTCGTTCCCTTTGGTGATTACTTTTTCCCACAAGGTAGGCCCGTAAGATAAAAAAAGTGAGAAAGTATACCCCTAGTTTGATCACTCTTTATTTTGCATGAATAAAGAGAGAACACACGCCATATACTCCACTCACACTAGCACACAAAAATTGAATGGGTCTAGCTTTTTAATCACCTAGTTAAGGGGAGAGCGTATGCCTACCATCAATCAAGCATGAAAAACATGGTGTTCATTAACCTGGTAATTAAGCTATGTTCCTAACTTAACCAAAAGGAAACATGGTGTTCATTAACCTTTTAATCAAGCTATGTTCCTAACTTAACCAAAAGGAAACAAGTAAATCACTTCCAGCCCCTGCAATATGTCAATAGTTTGATAAGAATGTTATTGACAAGTGTTTTTGGGAAACCTGCAAAACAACAACTCAAATTATTAGCCTTTGGAAACTACAAAAGGTGCCAAAAAAAAGACAAAAGGTGCCACAAAATGTGCAAAAGGCACTAAAATAGAGATAGGAGGTGCTAGAATGATGCAAAAGGAACCAAAAAAGAGACCAAAGGTGCCAAAATATAGAAAAAAGTTGAGAACACCTACACCATTGCATAGCTTATGAAATTCTACCCCATTTCAAAAACCAAAGCTCCAAAAAAGACCTTTGTATGACCAAGATACGACCATTTTATGATTAGATAAAAGGTGCCAAAATAGAGACAAAAAGTGCCAAAACTCTCAGAAACACCCCAGAATGAGAAAGAAGCGCCACAAAATGAGAAAAAGGCACCAAAAAAGAGACCAAAAGCTCCATAGAATATGAAAAAGGCACCAAAACAAGTGCAAAAGGCTCCAAAAGGCTCTAAAAGGCTCACATTCTAACCTGTGAACATTAAATTTTCAAGCATGTTAGTAATAAACGGGGCAAGGTCCCATGGTGGGTGCCATTTTGTGTGTGTGTGAAATTTTTTAAGTTAGTATCAACACAAAACTTAATGAAATGATTTATATTCAAAGATTTGAAGTAAAGAAACTATTCTAATTTGCAACAAACTAAATCTTTCAAGAACATCTCATTGTCCTCTATTCTTAATGATTCTTTTCAGCTTTTTGTCCCTCATATTTCTATGTGCACAAAGGCTATTAGAATGACAATAAACAAGATTAGTATTCAACATTCAAGCCAACTAAATTCCTACATGAAACTATATGCAAACAATGATGATGAAGGCTATGATGAGTGAAGGATGATGTTGATGATAAATGAACAAGTGGAGGTGGAAAATATGGTAGTGATCTATATGATTCTATGCATGATACTCCATATGCTCAAATGCAAACTTAAAATGAACTAATCTAAAATGCAACTATGATGCAAGATTTAAAGCTAAGATGTAAATGTAAAGAAAAACATGATGTAAAAAACTAGCTATAAGACTCCAAGAATTCTCCAAGCTCCAATGATAAACCTACATGATAACTTTACTTCAAATGTGGATGCAAAATACAAGGCCCAAGGGTTGTATTTATAGCCTTTTCCAGGCATATAGTGAGGTGAAAATAATCAACGGTCCAGATTTGAATAAGAAATATGGATGGTGAAGATGAGGAGAATCAAGATGTTGTCCCCTTGACCAAAGACAACATACCATTTGGATGGGAGAATCTCTTGACCAATAGGAAACATGCCATTTGGATGGAAGATTCAAGTGTGAGAAGAGAAGACCATGTGCTTCCAAAATTGGTGGAAGTGTGGGAAGAATAAGTCATGTGCTCCAAAAATGGGTGGCAATGTGGGAAGAATAAGTCATGTGCTCCAAAATTAGTGGAAGTGTGGGAGGAAATGAGCCATGTGCTTTTTGAAATGAGTTGAAGATAATTCTAATTAAAAATTAGAGTTATTTATTTTCATGTGACCTTGGTGAGGTGGCACAAAAAGTTGTAGAAATGTGCTCTAATTCCTATTTGGACTTAGTGAAGATTAATTAAATAAAACAAGTTTAGGGAACCTTGTTTATTTAATTAATTTAGAAGAATATGTTTTATATTTGGAGAATTATAGAAAGGTGAAAAATATAAATAAATTGAGAATTTATTTATACGTAGTTGGAATATTAATCAAATAGCTAGTATTTGATTAATTAAAGGTGATGACTGTTTTTAGGTGTATATAGTTGGTTTAAGCTCAAAGTTTATTTGCCCCCAATGAGTTCAGGATTTTTCCCCAAGTCTAGGGTGAGACACGGCTGCGATGCTGGGATATGTACATGGTGCTTTCTGAGGATAGGAAGATGGATGGCGAAAGCGAATGGTGAAAGTGAATGGTCGACATGCTCAAATAGATGGAAAAGCTAACCTATCAGAAATAGTGCTTGTTGCCAGGTTTTCACTACTTGTTTTTATTGTACTTTTTCAGATTTTTTTATTTTTTGATCTTTTCTACTTTTTTTTGTTTTTTTTGTTTTTTTTATCTTCTTTTTTTGTTGTTACCAAGACGCCTATTTGCCAGGTTTTCATCAAGGCAACCATTTTTTCAGGACATTTTTTGATGTTTTTGGAATTTTTTCAAGAATTTTTCTGATGAAATGATATGATATGACTGTTTGAAGGAACAAGATGTCCTACAATAGAGGTAATGCAACCATGGATAAATGATAGATCAAAATGAAAGACTCACTGCAAAACATGTCACACAAGCAACATATCTCTAGTCAAAAGATGATAATGGTTGATTGATTAAGATTCTAGGAATGATTAATTCCATAAGGCATGATGATGATAAGTACTTAGGATCACTGATTTCCTCTAAGTACAATAATATTGACAATTGATTTGAAAAAATATATGATGATTGAATAATTTTTTACAACTAGGCTCAAATATGATTTGTATGATAAGATTCAAGGTTGTAAAGGGACATGATGACATGGATTTTGATAAGCTAGGAGATATGGAATGGAAGAAAGCAAGGATAAAAATAATGAATACATGATCAAGATCAAATAGATAAGATACACATACAAGGCCCAAGTACTTTTCCCATATTCCTCATCAAGACCAAGGAAAGGATGAAATGATGTATTTAGAAAGAATGATGAAATATGGATAAGGCGAAGGATATGATACGAAAGATATGGATAAAGAATATAGGATAATATTTATGATGTTAAAGAAGATCCTTAACCTTGTCAAGATCAAAGGTGGGAAATGTGGAAGATAAGATATGCATGATAGGAAGATGGAAGGACTTAAGCATCAAGTTTCACGACCAAATATCCCTTTAATAAACCATGGCAATGGGGATTAGACTCATACATGTTGGCCTATCAAAGGTATGATGGAAGAACTAAGGACTTATCCAAAGGTTTGGATTAAAGGAGAATGATGGGGGATGAATGTTGGATAATGGATAGGAGGTTGGAAGACTTGCTGATAGAAGGATGGAAAGGATTGCAAGGCCAACATTGGCACACACCTTGAAGGGTGGTGGAGTGATGGAGGAAAAATGGATTTGGAAGGTGATAGGTTTTTGGATGGAAGAGTGGAGGAAGCTTTTGGATTAGCAAATTTGGATGCCAATTTAGATTTTATTGCTTCTATGAGACTTTTAGGAATCCACATAACTTTTGACTTTGATTTTTGCTTTGTGGGCCTTTGTGGCCTTTGAGATTTTTCTTTTTTCTTTATAGGCCTTTGTGGCCTTCGAAATTTTTCTTTTTTCTTTGATGGGCCTTTGTGGCCTTTTGAAAATTTCTTTTGATTTATGGACATTTGTTGTCTTTGAGAATTTCCTTTTTACTTTGATGGGCCTTTGTGGCCTTTTTGATTTTTCCTTTGATTTTGGATCAAATTTTCTTTTATTTTTGCATTCCTCTTTTAGGAGACATGTTGATCCTTTGACACATGTGGATTTTGATATGGAAGCTTTTGACATTTGGCACCCAAATTTCTTCCAAGAGCAATAGGAGAGGTGGATTGAGATGAATGGTATGGAGGTATTATGGATGAGTGAGTGTAGGTAGAATTTTGAAAGGGCATCAAGGATGTGTGCCTTTTTTGTTCTTGAGGAATAGGATATGGACCTAGGATAGATGGAAGGTTTGATGAACTAGGATGAGGACCTAGGATAGATGGAAGGTTTGGTGAATTAGGATGAGGACCTAGGATAGATGGAAGGTTTGTTGGATTAGGATGAGGACCTAGGATAGATGGAAGGTTTGGTGGATTAGGATGCGGACCTAGGATAGATGGAAGGTTTGGTGGACTAGGACACTTAGGTCTATAACCAAGACCATGGTAATATGGGTTTTCTTGAGAAAAAAAAGGTTCTAGGATACCTTGTTCATGAAGGCCTAATCCTTTGCCTTTGTAGATCATGCTTTGACACATTCATTTACAAATGGGATAGGTATTGTTTGTGAAACAAGATGCAAGTTCATTTTGGGGAGGATATGATATGGATGAAAGGATAGGCATTGGAAGTGAACCAAAGTGGATGAAGGTGAAGGATCCTAATTTGTAGGTGTGTGGCTCATGGATAGCTTGACTAGGTGTGATAGGATATTGGCATGGGGATGATGGGGTACTTTGATCTTGACTTGGAAAAGGAGTATGAGGTGTAGAAGATGGAGTAGCTTGCTCTTTACTAGATAAAAAATCATCATGAAGTAGTATGAAAGGAATCTTGATCTTGAGAAGGATGAACATCCTCATGGAATGAAAGGGTATCCTTGCATGGAAGCATATCTTGATCTTGATGAGGAATGGAATCATGAGGTTTTGTAGAAAGTATATCTTGATCATTAGGTGATAGGACATCATTAGATAGGATGGAATAATTTCATGATCCTGGGATGCAATGGAATCATGAGATGGTATGAATTCATTAGGTGGGGTGGAAGAAGAACTTAGAAGGATACTTTTCTCTTGAGATGGAAAGGAATCATTGTAGATGAAAAGTGAAAGGAGGGGATCATCATAGAATTATTGAGAGATGGGATCTTGGTCAAAGATTGGAAGAAATTTTGGAATTTTGGTATCATTGGATGAAGTGGAAAGAATATTTTGATCTTGATGTGTAAGGGATTATATGCTAGCATGGTTTGGACTAAGAGATTGACATGAATCATTGGATGTAGAAGATATGATAGAAGAAGATGGTTGGATGGAATCGTTAACTTGGGTGAAAGAATCTTGAGATTTATTTTGACTTATGGGAGATGAAGATAGATGCATGACATGGTAATATTGTTCAATATCATTTGTGTTTGAGGACTGAGATTTGGGATTTTGATTTAATTTTTTCAAAAATTCAAAGATATTGAACTTGGATGATGTAGTTGTTGGTGGAGAAGGTGTCATGTCTAGATTTCTGTTAGAGGAATAAGAACAAATGTCTGGCAACAAATATCTCTTTGTGGTTGTTTCCCGTTGCATATCCCATATTTGTTGTTGAAGGTTCTTCATTTGATGAGCTAAAGCATTCAATTGATCCTCATCCATTTCAGCCATGGTGGTTTGAGTTTCAATTTCCTATTCTTTGATTTTATGCTTTTTGGGGTCTTGTTAAAATGGGTATACAAGTGTTATAGTTTTCACTAAACTTTTGATCTTTGTTTGGAGGAGTGCCAAGGATAAAAACTAAGTCAAATAGAATGAAAAATTCTAATCTTACTAAGTTTGATTTGACTATATAGCTTCGTTTCGTGATGAGAGGATGATAAATCTTGATCATGAAACTAGGCTTAATAATCAAAGGTGTGATAAATTTGATGATTTTGGCACTTTGAGATGTTTAGATCTAGGTTTAGATAGACAAGTTCACTTGTTAGACCTATTTGGAAAGTTTAGACTGCTGGTGAAACTGAGGAATGACTAAACACTACTAAGGATTCTTGGAATGAGACTGACTATCAGACAAGAGATGAACTTAGGTCACTAGTTTTTTGATCTGAAAAATGTGCTAGAATAGGTGCAATATGTGCCAAAACAAGTGAAAAATGCACTAGAACAGGTGCAATATGTTCCATAATAGGTGTAAGATGCACTGAAACAGGTGCAAGATGTGCCAGAATAGGTGCAAGATACGCTACATGACTTGCAAGATACATTAGAAAGTTTTACAAGGCTTTGTAAGTAGTTTTTTCTCTGGTAACTTGGACAATATGCATGAATACAGGTGCAAGATGCGCCAAAAGGCAGCCAATATGTGCTAGAAGGTTTACAAGATGGGCCAAACTAGTAGAATAACGTCGTTTCTTGGAAGTTTGTTTGATTCTTCAGATTTTATAGGTAGAGACTTGGTTGTTTCAATGAATGTTTTTCTAAATCAAGGTTTTCACTTTCAACATGTGATGTTTTTGTTTGAAATTGGTTGAAAAACACATTGGTAAAGACACATCAAACAATGTACAACTTAGGTTGTGTAGGACTATATTTGTTGAGTTCCCACTTGGATTTTACCCCAGCTGCACTTACTTATAGTAGATGATTAGATGCTTGACCCCATTGGATCCCCTCCATGACTCTCACTTCTATGGGGCAGCCAAGCATCAATACCCATGAATCTCCCATGGCATATTTCTCATCTCTACTAAAAGATGCAAGAATGTGGGATGACTTCAAAATGACCATTCTTGCACCAAAAATAGATTAATGATTTTGGCCTTGCTACAACAAAGGGTTTTAATATAGGCATTTTGTTTGTGGGGGATGATCCATGTGGCGAGAGACCATTACTGCCCTTCTCGTCGGAACCATCCTCGTGATACTTTCCTTTCGACAAGTACCCACACTTATATACTGGCTGGAAGTCATTTGGCTTTAGTGTGTTATCGGTTGGTTCGTTCCCTTGGGTGATTACTTTCTCCCACAAGGTAGGCCCTCTATGGATAAACAAAAATGAGCATATTCCTACCATCCATAATATACTCAACTCACACTTGCAAACAAAAAGTGAATGGGTCTAGCTTTTTGGTCACCCAGTTGAGGGGAGAGCATATTCCTACCATCCATCAAGCATGAAATACATGGTGTTCATTAACCTTTTAATTAAGCTATGTTCCTAACTTAGCAAAAAGGAAATAATTAAATCACTTCCAGCCCTTGCAATATGTTAATAGTTTATGTTTGAGTCTTTGACAAGCGTATTTAGTACAATGGATATCAAATTCTTTTTCTTTCACTTCAATGCTCCATATTCCTCTTAAAACCTGCAATAAATGCTCAAAATGTTAGATGGGATCAAGAAATAAGAAGACATGAGGGTTAGATGAATGATTAAGCATAAAAACCCTAAAAATTAGACCAAGTTACAATGTGATTTGACTTTAGGTGTAAAATTGAAAATATTAACTCCACAAAAATTGAGAAACACCTACACCATTGCATAGCTTATGAAATTCTACCCCATTTTTAAAAAAATCTCCAAAAAAGACCTCCATATGACCAAGATACAACCATTTTAAGATTGAGTATGAAAGTGCTAAAATAGAGACAATATGCACCAAAACACATACAAGATGTGCCAAAACAGAGACAATATGTGCCAACAGACATGCAATATGCACCAAAACAGAGACAGTATGCGCCAACAGACATGCAATATGCACCAATACATAGACAATAGGTGCCAAAACACATACAAGATGCACCAAAAGACATGCAAGATGTGCCAAAGCTCATGAAATATGCACCAAAACTAGTGCAATATGTGCCAAAACTAGTGCTATATGTGCCAAAACTTATGCAATATGTGCTAAAACCAAAAAACATGTTTTGGAACCCTGGTGAACTTTTCTGAAAATTTGCAATATGCGCCAAAAATCATGCAATATGGGCCAAAATAGGTGCATTATGCACCAAAACAAGTGCAATATGTGCCAAAAATCATGCAATATGCACCAGAGAAAGTGTCATTTGCACCAAAAGTCTCACGTCCAAACCTGCAAACATAAATTTTCTAGAATGTTAAAAAAAATGGGGTAGGGCCCACAGTGGGCACCATTTTGTGTGTGTGTGTGAAATGTGTAAAGTTATTAAATCAACACAAACCTTAATGAAACAAATTATATCAAAGATTCAAAGAAAAGAAGCTACTCTAATTTTCAACAAAACAAATCTTTTAAGAACATCTCACTATCATCTATTCTTAAAGATTATTTTAACCCTTTGGCCTTCAAATTTCTATGTGCACAAAGGCTATTAGAATGACACTTAAGAAACAAGATTAGTATTCAACATTCAAGTCAATTAAATTCCTACATGAAACTATATGATAAAATTGATGATGGATACTATGATGAATGGATGATGATGCTAGATTATTCGAGGTAGATACTCTAGTATTGCACCAACTATGATGCAAAGGATGACATAAAATGCAACTATGAAGCAAAGTATTACTCTAAGATCTAACTATGATGCAAAACATGGTATAAAATGTAACTATAAGACTCCAAAGTGCTCCCAAGCTCAAACAATATTTCTACATGATAACTCTATTCAAAAGTGGATGCAAAATACAATGCCAAAGGGTTGTGTTTATAGTCTTTTCCAAGCAGCTAGTGAGGTGTCAACGATCAACGGTCTAGATTCAAACAAGAATGATGAATGGTGGAGATGGAGAGAATCAAGATTTTGTCCCCTTGACCAAAGACAACATTCCATTTAGATAGAAGAATCTCTTGACCAATAGGCAACATGCCAAATGGATGTAAGACTCAAGTGTGGGAAGAAAAGACCATGTGTTTGAAAATTGGTGGAAGTGTGTGAGGAATAAGCCATGTGCTTAAAAATTGGTTGAAAATAATTCTAATAAAAATTAGAATTATTTAATTTCATGTGACCTTGGTGAGGTGGCACAAAAATTTGTAGACATGTGCTTGAATTCCTAATCGATATTAGTGAAACTTAATTAAATAAAATAATCTTATGGAATTTTTTTTATTTATTAATTTAGAAGAATATGATTTTAGATTTGGAGAATTAGAGAAAGGTGAACAATATAAATAAATTGAGAATTTATTTATACGTAGTCAAATACTAATTAAATAACTGGTATTTAATTAATTAAATGTCATGACCGATTTTAGGTGTATACACCCCTCATAGATCTTAGGCAACAAATATGTATATTTTTTACTGTCATTGATGACAACTAATAGGACAGTAGAATGTTGCATCCTCTGGCAAGATGAATCATGGAAATTCCTTGAATACCAGTGTTTCATTCCCTTGGGCCTATCCAGTTATGAATCCAAGCATAAGGATCTATGTGTCCTTTGTTACAAATTTTATTATTAATCGTTTCCCCATCCTTAGAGTACTTTCCATGTTGACAAAATTTTTGAAAGGATAGTGTAAAGTGAATCCATGTTATGACTATTTCCTTCAACTTTTAAATTGCAATCATAGAAATGATTGGATGCATAACTTTTTATTCTTTGTTGAGGTTAAGTAGACAAATCCTTTTTGTTTCCAATTGGATAAAAGTATCACTCACTCCAACTTGCAAGCCCAAGGTTGTGTGCTTTATCTTGGAAACATGAGACTTTGCATACTTTTGTTGTAATTTTAATATTGTATATTTCTCCTCAATTTCCACTTCATATAATGGATTTATGTATTCCTTATCGAGAGTGGCGTCTTCTACAATTTCTACTTCTTGGATAGGAGTGGTTGCATCCTTATACAAGGGATTTATGTATTCCTTTGTAGTTGGATAAACTTCAATTTCCCTTCTTTCATCTTTATCTTCCTTATTAGGTGCACATTCCTTTGTATTTATAATAAATTCAAGCTCAATAATCTTCTCCTTAGCCCCTTTTCAATTTCCCTCATCTTGTGATGTTTCAACTATAATTGGAGTTTTCTTTCCATTTTGTGACTAGATTTTTTTCTTTAGGGGTTTGTTCAACATTTATTATTTTCTTCTTCCCCACTATACAATGAACTCCCTTCATTTTCATGAAATCTAAGAAAGGCATTTCTTTTTGTATCTAAATAGTGAAACTTTTTTGTATTCAATATAATAGGTATATCATCTTCCTTTAGTGAGCTTGGGGATTTTGTATTAGGAGTTCATTTTTCTAATTATAAGAAAGTGGGTTGAAGAAGATTGTCATCACTCTTATCCCAGTTACTATCAACTCTTGAAGAGTTTGTTCCATCAAACATTAGTAATTTTAGGAATCTCATGCTTCATAGGCTTGTAGGGAAAACAACTCCGATACCATTATAATTTCCTTGCTAATATGGCTACAAATCTTTTAATAACCTTTTATATATTATCCAAATCAACTACTCTCATATACCTTATAATGTCATGACCAAATATTTAGGGTAATAGTTGAAAAATTTAATAATATTTAAGACGACATTAAACAAACCCTAAATTTGTATCAATTTTTATTTACAAAATTAACAACCTTATTAAACCTAGATTATATTAATATTTAGACAAAAAAATTAAAAACTCCTAAGCATGCTTCAAATTTCTTTATATTACCTTAAAATGCATTAGTAGTTACATAGTAACATTTACGCTTGAGACAAGTTCCCCTGTTCCTCACCTAGTGATTGTGGAAAGAGAGGAACAATAGAGTTTTTAGAGACACAAAAAAGAATAGTAAAGAGCTATGCATGTCTATCAGGAAACAAATTCAGAAAACATTGAAAGCTGTAAGTATGATCCTTCAAAGAAAATTCCATCATATCAAGAGATGTGAATCAAGAAACTATAGGGAATATCTCATGATCTTAACAATGTCAACTGGGTCAAACAACTTATTAGAAAAAGCACTATTTGGACTCTCTCAAACCCAGGATAGATTAAATGTAACTTTGATGGGTGTTCTAAAGAAAATCCAGGCTTGGCAGGGGTGGGTGGAATTGTTAGAAATCATCAAGGAATTTATGTTTCTAGATACAACAAAGGCCTGGATACACTAAAAGGTAAAGGCTACACTAAAGTTATGGTGGAAGGTGATTCCAAGTTAATTATTGACTATTTGAACAATAAGGATGATATTCCATGAGAGTTAAAAGACATCTTGGATGATTGTAAATATATGATACAATCCTTTCAGCATTGTAAGACTAGCCATATTTTTAGGGAAGGCAATAGGGTTGTCAATGCTATGGAGCATTTTGGCTTACGACATTTGGTTTTGGAATATTGGGACTTCTCCCAATTGTTAAATAAAATTAAGGAAATAATATCTAAGGATAAATTGGGGGATTTAATTAATGCATCATGGATAGAAAGAAATTAATTAAGTTGAGGGATCGACAGTGTTGTCCAGCTATCATCATAATTGTTGTCCAGCTATCATCATAACTGTTGTCTTTCTTATTTGGAAATTGGGAAAGTTGAAAAGACAAAATTTGATGTACTCTATTTATGAAAGTTGTATGCTAAATCTCAAAGTTTTAAAAAGAGACGAAATCAAAGGACATGCCCATTTGGAAGCCTCATGTGATAATGAAAAAAGAGTGAAAGTGGTAATGATGCTTATTGCTCACTTTTCTAAAAATCTTGTGAAGGATTTGAGAAAAGACATTTTAACATGTGTTATCACAGGTGTTAGGGAGGGTAATAAAAAAAATGTAATAATGTATCGTAAAGGTGGTGGAGCTTTCATTTCCATTAAAGGAAGGTTTCAAAGATATGAGGCTAGGCTTTGTAAAAACCTCAATTATTTTAAAAATATCACTAGAAGGTTCAAGTCATAGTCCTTTCAAATGAAAAGTCACCAAGTTTCTATCAAAACTAAAACTTTTGAATTTCCAATTGCTTCTATTGTAAATGAGGAAGGCCTAGGAGTGGAGTATTTTCTTCTTCCAAAGAATTATCAAACCAAATAAAAAACTATGGGAGGCCCTAGAAAAAGTACAACACCGAGTAAATACGATTCCTTGAAGAAGAATGCAAAATTATGGGTCATGTTTGAACATGTTGGTTTTACTCTGTACTTTGCGACCATGGAGGGTTATAGTGAACAAATCAACTACAAGTTTGTGAATTCTTGGAAATATGGTGAAGTTGAATTGGGTGGTCTCCATTTTATTGTTGATGCTAAGCTAATTTCCAAAGCGACGGGTCTTGCATATGAAGGAAAGAAGATAGCCAAGGTTTACACATGGGTAACTATTAGACTTATATTGAATTTTTTTTGAAGCTATAGAGAAGGCTCAAAGATTTCAGAATGGCTATTTTAGGGTATTGCTTCCGCCCCCTTACCATAATGTCTGCTATTTTTTCATAAAATATTTTATGCTAGAGGTTCATTTTCAATCGGTGCATGGTTATCATTTTCCCATCCTTAACCACATTAGGCACCTAGAGAAAATAAACTTACCCTTTTTCCTCCTCCTCCCTAAAACAAATCCTTATCGATGGTGCTAACACTCCTTTACACTAGGGCTTGATTAGAGCCATATGAAAGTATGTTCTCACCACCATGCCGCAAAGAAATGTCTTCCATAACCTAATTGAGAATCCCACCCCTAAATTTTTTGTGAAAATTGAACTAATTGAAAGTTGACCCCACTCCCCTGTCAAAGAACCTTCTAACCCTTCTCCTAATGTTGTGGACCCCTCATGGCCAAATCTCCTTAAAATAACCCCTAAAAAATGTAGTGTTTCTCCCCTCTCTTTTGTTACTAATAAGAAGAGAAGACTGCTGATTCGTGAGTTGGTGTTGATCCCAACACTATAACAATCCTAGATGATAATGATAATATCCCTAAATGTGGTTCCACTACTCCAGTGGGTAGTAGGTCTACTTACCTAGCTCTGGTGGCATCCAAGGGGTTGAATAATAGAAAAAAATTAAAAAATTAAGATGATAAGAACTTGGAAGAGCCTCTAGAAAATAAAAAAGGGCAGTTTTCCAAGGAGGAAAAGGCTTCCTCCTCTAAAGAATGTGTTCCTGATAGTCAGGGTGAAGCTGGGTCTCCTTAGGAAGAGGTGTTGGGTTTAGAGGACATGGAATATTTGAGTCAAGAGGAGGAGGAAGGATTTAATCAGCAAGAGGATGTGCAAGATTTGGAGGAGGATACTGGTATGGTCGAGGAAAAAGGAAAGGATACTACTAACTTAGAGGAAATGGATATTAATGCGGTTACCCCTAGTAATGAAGAATTCTCAAAAGATAAATATACAAGCATGGAAATAACAAGAATGGAAAGGATGGAAGAAAGGATGGAGCTTCTTGAAAAAATGACACAGAAAGAAAACAATGCTAATAGGTTTTAGGTTCTTGAGAATGTTGTGTTGAACATGTGTAGGGTTATGGATGTGGTGATGGCTAGTATCTCAAGATAGGGTAAAATTAAGAAACAATAGAGGAAAAAAGAGAATAGGGAAGATACTAATTTGTTAGGAAAGATAGAGATCAAAGATAGCCTTGAATATTTGATGGAGGACCTAAAGAAGGCATGGAGCCTTATTGAGGATGCTTAATCCTCGCTTCTTGTTTGTCTTGATTTCTGATGCTTGTTGATATAAGGTTTTTTGGCTCTTCTGTTAGGATTTTTAGTGGTAAAGGCTTGATATACCTGAACTATATAAATTTAAGTTTTATTTCTACTCTAAACATTGTGAACTTGTTGGGTACTCTTTATAGGTTATGTTTTTATAACCTTATTTTTTGGATTGAAGATTATATGGACTGGTTAAATCTGTATTGGATCATTGATAAGTTAATATCTTTTGATGTGGTTGGTATAGGTTGATGTTGGTTTTTGGTTGGTTGGGTGTGGGGAAGTGGTTCTTCTTTAGTTCTTCTTTCTCCTTTGTTTTGTTGTTCTATTTGGTTGTTGTTCTCTGGATTATTTTGTTGCTTTTGTAATGGATCAAGGCACTTTCTCTCCTTAATCAATCAAAAACAATTACGCTTGAGGTTATACTTCAAAATTAAATATATTGACAAATCTAAGAACCATTGATTGAAAATAGTGGTTTGCATTCATGGGTACATGATTAACTTGATTTACAACACACACATGAATATTATGTGTATTTTATTACAACCACAAAATAAATAAGAACGTAACACATATTGCTTCAACAATGTTCATGGATTGGGGGGACTCTAGTCAATATGTACACTCTTTTGTGCACTTTAGTCTATCTCAACCGTGTGGGAAACCAACACCACAAGTACCTCTTGAATAATTTATCTCTTGACAACTACAAGTGTCGAGCCTTCTTGTTATCACCCCTTTGAACCATCATTAAAGCTCAACACAATCTCTAGATGAGGATTTCTACTTTGACCAACAAGGGTTTCATCCTTGGTTACTATCAAACCAAGATGGTTTTCATCCTTTGGTCTATATAGATCCTTAGGTTTTGGTCTTTGGAGCTATTTTCTAAACATGAGTGCTTAAGATAGTTTTGGTTATAGTTTGGGGTATGTTCAAAATTTATTTTCTTCTTAGGCTTCCAACCCAAAATACTATTTTCACAAAGGCTAAAGTAGGCATGGAGATTATCAGATACCAAAGAAGTACATAGATGGAGGCACCCATACTAATTAGTTCTATTTTCCTTTGAATAATGCCCAAAATATGTGGACTCACATGTATAGAGAGGTACAAGGGAGGTAAGGATGAAGATACTCAAAACCTACAACAACTCCCAATATTAATGGTGTGAAGATTCATGACCAAAAATCCTAGCTACCACATTAATGGTGGTTAGGGTAGTACACTTAGCTTCGATGGTAAATACATGTGGACCCATGTACTCTAAGTAAATAATGTTACTAACAAATGATACCATAGTTGGAACCATATGTTAAGAATGAACATTATAGTGCATTAAGGTGTCAAGTGGTAGATGGGATGAACAATGAGAAATTCAAAGAGTGGTAAGAGTTGGAGCATTGAGAAAACCCATTACTCATGCCACAAGTTAAGGATGGAGGTTTAATAAGGGCTTGTGAATAAGTAGGGTTTGACATAGAGGTATGATGAAATTGACAAGTCTAATAGCCCAATAAGAGAAGGGAATGAAGGCAAGAGATGGTCAAGAGGTGTGCTTGAGTGGGCAAGTCTGCAACCTTCAATGGGAGTACATAAGAAAGTATATTTGGGAGGAAAGACATGCTAGGAAGGGAAACTCTGCTTCAACAACTTGCACTGATGTAAAAAATTGACCATGCCTCCATACATAGAATTTTTGGGATCTTAAGAAAATGAATGGGGGATGAATGGGAATAAATAATGCAAAATTTTAGATAAGGGGGAATGGTTATGATAGGACATGGGCTAGAAAAATTAAACATGACATAAGAGACCCTAAATCCACCAACAACCATTTTAGAAGATCATACATCACAAAGTGACAAATCCACATCCTTTCCAAAGGTCCCATTTAAGGTGGTCTCAAGATACATGATGCCAAGATAAACATCTCATAGCTAAAGACCACCCACGAACCTCATAGAATCAAAGAACGTGACTACAAAATTAGTAGGTCTCAAAGTAGCTATAGGTTCCAAAGTACAACTATCTCAAGTTCCCTAGGAACTATGTATATGCCTCACTACAACAAGCATACCAATTAAATATAACCCACAATATATGCATATATACAACATCTCAAAGGTGATAAAATCATGGTCAATTATTTGAGTGAAATTAAAGAAAAAACAAAATCCATATATATCAAACAATGAAATAAATAGATTCAACACTATATTAGCAACATGCAACATAGAGATCAACAACAACCTATCATGGCCTTTTACTCACTAAATAAGATAGGGTTACTAGGCTCTAGTTAGAAGGGGAATCCCTCAATATCATAAATTGTCTCCTTAAGCTAAGTTTTCCATCATGGTCCATTGCTCATTTAATTAACGATGCCTTTTCCATCATTGATTTTTTTGTTGAGGTCAAAATTACTCAATTTTTGGGAGGCTAACTCTTTTGCTGATGGTTTTGCCAATTTGGGAGTGATGGCTCATAATTATTGGCACACTTATGATGCCATACCATTTAACCTTCAGTGTATCTCTAATAATGAACAATTGTCATGTCATGGTAGTGGATATATGGGGAGATAAGTTATTTTATTTCCTCCTCATTTGGTTTTCAAATTTTGAGTTCAGTGCTTGCTCATTTAATAATTGTTTTTTCTGCTTATTTTGATATCATGTGTTGGGAGTTAAGGACTAGAAATACTTGGATTGTTAGGCTCACACAGATTGTGGGTGTTATTTGCATTTGATTATGGATTGTTCGTTTAACCCTTTTTATGCAGAAGAATAAAGTGAAGGTTGTGAGTAGGCTATTTCTATCCACCATGGGAGGGGCTCATTATAGAGTGGAGCCAATTTATTGCAATGAATTCCATGGGAATGAGCCCATCTAGGAACATTTGGAGAAGGGTGGTATTTTCCCCTATTTGCAAAGGCTTCATGGTTTTGATTTGGAGGTGATAGAGGATTTTGTGAATGGATGGAACAAAAAAATTCTGCATTACAAAGGTGTGGAGGTCAAAATCATCGAGGACTTCATTACTGAGATTATTGGTCTTCCAACTAAGGGAAGGAAGTTTTATAGGGATTGGACTGTAGCTAAGACTACCTTAGCTAATATTTTCAAAGGCACGAAGAAGAAAAAAATTAGGTGCATTAGTAGTGGAGGGTATGCTTAGAAATCTATCAAACTCCTCTAGAGAGACGTTTCTCTTTCGATTATGAAATTATTCATGTTGGAGGGAAGGTACTCTATAATTTATGGTTATCACTTCATGTTTCTTAGTCATTTCCATCACAACAATCTGGTTTCATTCCCCTATTACTTGCTTGTTTCTATGGAAACCAGTATTGATGATCACAGAAAGAACCCCGGGAAGGCTATTCTTCATGAAGGCCTTATGAAACTTATAATTGACTATATTAAAATGAAGCTAATACCTACAATTCCTAATCTCTCTTCTACTCGAATACATGAAGGTAGTAATTATGGTTATGATATTGGTGAGTCAACATAAGAGTGGGAAGGTGACTATGAGGAGGAAGACTCTAAAGATGATGATTTGTCAGAGGATGAGGGAAAGTCTAAGGATGATTTTGAGGACTCTAAGTCTTGGTCTAAGGTTTATGAAATGGATGTTGAAATGAGGGATTCTATTGCTCCTTCTATGAAAAATAATTTGAAGGGGAAAAAAAAGGGGCCCTAAGAAGGAGAACTGTGCTCTTAAGTAGGGGGTTGTTGAGTTGAAAGGAATGGAGGAGTCCCCTTTTCCTTCCATTAAAGAGTTTTAGGGGGATGTATAGGAGGTAAATGAGTAGGAAATGGTTGATAATGTGTAGGAAGGTGAGGGATTTGTGAATTCTAGTGTGGGTTCCTAGCCATGATAATTTGAAGTCACCTATTGGTAATAACAATGAGTAGGTAAAGTAGACTAAAGATAAGGTTGGGCAACTTGAAATATTGGTTGATTTGGTCAATATCCCTGAAAAAAATCAAATGAAAGTGGAGGTAATTTAGGTTGAAGAATCCCCTATGGAGGAGGATTTGGAGGGAAAAGGTGGGGAACAAAAGGAACCCAATGAGAATGTTGATGTTCCTACTGCTGTGTTGGTCAATTGGTAGGAGATCTTGATATGGACCTCTTTTGTAGAATGGAGAAGGATGACACTAGAAACCTTGTCTCCCTTGTGAAATGGCTTTTTTGAAAGTGAAGGACCTTCATACTAGGCTTAAAGAATGGCAGGATGTTTGTGTGGCTTTGGTGAACTGTAATCAAAGGGAATGATTGATGAGAGATAAGGTCAATACTATGAATGTGATCCTCGATAAGGTAATAGTGGATACTGAAAAACTTGGTAAAAGTCATGAGGAAATATTTTCCTTTGTGGAAAATGTTGTTCATAGGATTAATGAGGAGCGATTAGTGGGTATGGAGGAAACAATGCACAAGATTATTAATGACCTACATACTGTGGTTAGAATCAGTAATCAGTCCCTAAAGACTAGCGCACAGGGCTTGTCATTTTTGAATGATAAAGCCATCAATTGGATGGGTAAGCCCTTGGATTTGTGTGAACATGTGTAGGCCATTATTGAGGTTAACCATATGAACCTAGAGGAGAATAATGTGGATGTTGGCCAGTGCATGGAGAAGAATATGGATGTTGGACCCTGCCTATGTACGAGGAGAAAAACTAAGGGAAGCAATTACATTCCAAGAACTTGAGGATGAGGTAGAGATGCATGACAAGGTCATCTCTAGTAATATGGATTCTGTCAAGGTGCTCGATAATATGTTGTAGTTTTTTGTTGTTGTTTTTGGTTTTTTAGCCTTCTGTGATGATGTTTTACTGTTGGGTTGCTAATGGGTTGTCTAGCTTTATCTTTTGTCAACATTTTTGACTTTTTTGGGGTGCTAGTGTTCTTGTTTCTCTCTTTTTATCAACTTTCCTTCGATGTAAAGGGTTTCAGGACCCCTTCAAAACCTGTTTTTCCTAATCAAAAACATGTAACATAGAGATAACTAGATATAACATGCATATTTTCCATGACTTGAACACAAGGTTAACTCTAGATCCAATTTGTCATAGACCCACAACAAAGTAACCATGATTTAGGAACCCAATAAGCAACTTCATAGAAATTCTAAGTGATATAGCACATACCAACACTTCCACACCTGAGAAGGTTGAAACCAACCTCCTCAGACCATGCATACAAATTTGCAACTCTACCCATCCTAAAACCCCTTCAACACTAGTCTTTTCACAAATCTACATAAACACAAATTTTAATTAACATAAAGAACTTGTAAAACTATCCATGGTAATAGTTCATCCCACAAAAATGGGTCCCGAACTTGGGAAATCCTTTTTTTTTCTTCTTGAAATCACATATTTTTTAGAAAAACTAATGATTTAAGCCTTAATGGATAGAACCCCTCTAGTATTAAATCATACCCACAATGGAGTCTCTTTCACACCTATCAAAATGCTATCAAAAAAAAAAAATTATTTACCTTTTGAGGGATTAAATAAAGTCATTTAGAAATCATGTTTTGTAAGTATGTAGCCCTTATTATAAGCTTTCCAAAAAAGTATAATTTTGAATATTTTTAATTTTATTATTGTATTTATATTTTATTTCTTGTGAATGTTATATATTCACTAAACATCAAGGTATTTGTTTCACACAAGTGGAAAATATAAAAATAGAGAAAATAAAAATAAAAATATGTGTGCATTAGGTATTGATGTTCTTGTTTTAGCAAAAAAATAAATCAAAACATACAAAAAAAGCTATGTGTGACAACATACACCTATTTCTAGATTATAATTATTTTGACTTCAAAAAATAATTTTTAAAAAAAATCAAACAAAATTATGAAAAAATATTCATGCACTAGATATTGATGTTGAAAATCTATATTTTAAAAATTATAATTTTACCATCTCAATAAAAAAAGCTATGCATGACAATGCAAACGTCACTTTCTAAAAATGTTAACTATAAAGATAAGTTATTAAAAATTACATAAAAAAAAAATTACAATTTATTTCTAATTTTTTTAAAAATATATATTTATATTCTACACACAATTCCTCACAAATCACTAGTTCACATCTCCAAATTATTAATGGTCTAATTTCTATAGGTTTTGTAAAGTAAAAAATTGTAAAAAAATGTTGATATTAATATTCAACTTGGCGGGAGAGAAGGATGGCGTTTGCGTGCTCTGCAAGCCGAGCTAGGGCGACCGTGCCCTAGCTCGTTCTCTGTGTGTTGCTCGCTTCTGCGTTGTGGGGGGGGTTTTTTGAAGCTATCGGGGCTGTGGTGGTGGGGTTTTTTTCTTTTCTGGAGGCCTTCTTGCTACTGTTTGGGTGGCTTGTGGGTGGAAGGGTTTTGATCCTGCCCTTGGGGTCTTTTCTTTTTTCCATTTCTTGCTAAAGTGTCCTGGGGGTTTGCATGCCTGCTGGGGATCTTGTTTTTTGCTATGCCGGGTGGGGAAACATCTGGGGTTAGCCCCAAATTGGATTTCCGTTCAGCATTTGGTTCGAAGCCTTCGGCGCATGGAGTGAATGTTTTTGATAATACGCTGTTTTCTTCAGAGATGGAGATGAATGATCTAGGATCGGTTAATGGTTCCCGAATTACGAAGATTAATGGGTGTTTGGAAAGATGCAAAGAGCGACCGAAGCTGATTATCCCGATGGAAATGCTTGCAGATGATATTGAATACTATTCAAGGCACTCTTTTTATTGCAAGTTCATGGGTTTGAGAGTCTCGCTGCATTTTTTGGAATCCTGGGCTCAACGGACTTGGATGCCGGAGGGGGAGATGGAGATTAGGCTCCTTGCGAACAACTTTTTTATGGTCTCTTTTGATTGCATGGCAGATCGGAATAAGGTCTTCGAGGGTGGCCCCTATTTTTATAACCAGGTGGGTTTGTTTATCAAGCCATGGCATGCTGGCTTCAACCCGACTGAGGCAATACCGAGTCGGATTCCAGTTTGGGTTCGGTTGCCGTGGTTTCCAGTTGAGTGTTGGCGGGATGACGTGTTGCATTTGGTGGCTTCAATGCTCGGTAAACCTATTGGGTCTTCACAACAGACGCAGTATAAAAAGGTAATGACTTTTGCTCGTATCTGTGTAGAAATTGATTTAAGCAAGCCACTACCAGATTCTGTTGAAGTGAGTGCTGGATCATATACTTGGGTTCAACAGCTAGATTACGAAACCCTACCTTTTCGGTGTCGTCTTTGTCATGAATATGGTCACTTGCAGCGTAGGTGCCCTAGGGCTAAGCCTGTGGGGCCCCAACCTTCTCAGCCTTCTCGTAATCCTCCTAGGACTGATAATGGTAAGGAGCCTATTCCGGGTGATGGTAATGGAGATGATGGTTATGTCCCTGTTAAGGCTCGCAATAGGAATCGGGGCCAGAAGCGGACCTTGAGGGAGAGGCAGGATGATGAAACTTTTAATAGGTTTGAGGTGCTGGATGATCTCAGCCAGGAGGAAGTGAATCCGGGGTTGCTGAACTTGGATCAGGGAACTTTGGGTACAGGACAGGATGGGCCACCATTGGAGGCCATGCAGGATGTGCAGGAGATTGGGGTTGGGCAGATGGATACGGATCAACAATTGATTGTCCAGACTGAACAAGAATCTTCTATTGGAGCTTCGAAGAGTGGTGGAGGTGGCTCCCCATTGCCCCTGAAAGGTGGCAAGGATGTGGGGAAGAGCTCTTTGGCCTCCTCTCATTTAGGTATTCAGCAAAATGAACTGAAGAAAGGGGTTGGTGACAGGACTTCCAAGCTGGGAAGGAAAAAGGATATGGAGAAGATTAAATTAACTGGGGAAACTTTGGTGGAGTCAGGGTCAGTCAAGACTCTTGATTCACATTTTTCATGCCCCCAGAAATGATTGTTCTCTCATGGAATGTAAGGGGCTTGAACAGTGGCCCTCGACAAAAAGTTGTTCGTGATTTGGTTAGGAATCATTCTCCGGATGTTCTTTTTCTTCAGGAGACTAAATTATCTGTAGATAATATGTTGGCCATGGCTCCTAAGCTGTGGAAATATGGTGAATGCCAGTGTGTGGGGGCTCTTGGTGCTTCTGGAGGGGTGGCTTGCTTTTGGAACCCTCGGAAGATTTTCCCCCTATGGTGGATGTCCTCTAGATCCTCTATATCCCTTGTCGCCTCTTGGTATGAGACTGGTGAGTGTATTCTCCTCTCTAATGTGTATGCTCCTGTTGAGTTTCTGGGTAAACAACTTCTATGGTCCCATCTTCGTTTTGTTCGTAGCTTAGCTCCTTACCATCCGTGGGTTATGGCTGGCGATTTTAATGCTATTGTGGAATTGTCTGAGAAAAGAGGTGGAATTCCTAGGTTGGAGCCTTCTGCTCTGTTATTCAGAGATAGCATTTCTGAATTAAATCTTATTGATGTTCTACCTAGTAATGGTCGCTTCACTTGGAATAATAGGAGAATTGGTGAGAGTTGTGTTGCTGAGAGGCTAGATCGTTTCTTGGTTTCCTGTTATTGGGTTGGAAACTTATGGTCCACTCGATCTGAAATTCTTGATTGGAG
Organism: Sequoia sempervirens; assembly: GCA_007258455.2. Taxonomy (NCBI): domain Eukaryota; kingdom Viridiplantae; phylum Streptophyta; class Pinopsida; order Cupressales; family Cupressaceae; genus Sequoia; species Sequoia sempervirens. The sequence goes on along the minus strand of VDFB02329203.1, from coordinate 42,973 downwards.
AGGTTCTGATCATTGGCCTATTAAGCTTAGTATTATCTCTGCACGGGGGCCTCGGTCTCCCTCATTCAAGTTCCAGCTTATGTGGTTACGGGATCCCACTCTTCATGATTATGTGGCTGAGTGGTGGCGGATTGGTAGACCAACTTTTGGTACGGCAATGTACACATTCTCCAAGCTTCTTCAGTTTGTCAAATATCAGCTTAAAAGGTGGAATCGGCGATGTTTTGGTAATATCTTTCATGCTAAGGTTGCCGCACAGGAGGAGTTGAATAATATTACGCGGTTGATTCGTGAGAATGGGGCCTCTGAGGATCTTCTAAGGGAGGAGGCTAAGACTTTGAAAGTGGTTGAGGAATTTGAATTGCGGGAAGAAATCTATTGGAAGCAAAAGGCCCGGGTTGAATGGTTACAGGAAGGTGATAAAAACACCGCCTTCTTCTTCAATTCTGTGAAGGATAGGAGGCATGGTAATTCCATTCCTTTTCTGGTGAATGATAGGGGTGAACGTCTTGCCTCATTTCAAGAAATCTCTGCTGAGGCATCTCAGTATTTTGCTACTTTATTTAGGGAGGATTCACAAGGGGGCTCTGTTGAGGAAGCACAGGTTCTTTCTTGTATTCCTCAGTTGGTCTCCAGGGAGGCGAATGAGTATTTGATGAAAGATATCTCTCTTGATGAGCTGGAGGGGATTGTGTTTCAGATGAAGAAGGGTAAAGCTCCTGGTCCCGATGGTTTCCCGATTGAATTTTTTCAGGAATTCTGGGATATCATAAAGTTGGATCTTCTGGCTGTTGTCCTTGAGTCCCAAAGGAATAAACAGATGCTTCGTGCTCTGAACTCCACCTTCCTTGCTCTCATACCCAAGTGTGAAGGGGCTGATAGGTTATCTCAGTTCCGGCCTATCTCTCTTTGCAATGTGGCTTATAAAATCATCTCAAAGTTATTGGCTGAGAGACTGAAGAAGTGGCTTAAAGTGTTGATTTCGGAGGAACAGAGTGGATTTGTGGCAGGTCGGCAGATTCTTGATGGGGTTGTCATTGCTACGGAGACCATCCACTCCATGGACAACTCCCATGAGAAGGCTATGTTCATTAAGCTGGATATGGCTAAGGCTTATGACAGGGTTAGATGGTCTTTTTTGCAGAAGATCCTTGTTGCTTTTGGTTTTGGTGAGGAGTGGATCCAATGGGTCATGAGCTGTGTCACATCTGTTTCCTTCTCAGTTTTGATAAATGGAGATCATTCTGAACTTTTTGGTGCCTCTAGGGGTTTGCGCCAAGGGGATCCTCTTTCTCCGTATCTTTTTCTGCTTCTTGTGGAAGGCCTTGGTCATTTGTTGAAAAGAAGGGTGGAGCTTGGCATCATTCAAGGTTGGCGATGGGGTGGAGACTTGCCTCCGCAATCTCATTTGCAGTTTGTTGATGATACTGCCCTGATGGGGATGGCTACTGTTAGGGAAGCTACTAACTTGAGGCAGGTGTTGGACATATATCTTGTTGCTTCAGGACAATTGATTAATGAGGAGAAGTCTTCCATATTCTTCTTCAACACGCCGAGCCCCATACAGAGAAGAATTGCTAATATCTTAAGGTTTCAGATAGGGGTTCTCCCTTTGACTTATCTGGGTTTCCCAATTTCTGTTCGCCATCTTCCCAAGGGTTCTTGGCAGAATATTATTGATAAGCTCCATGCAAAAGTTAATCATTGGACCCACAGATGGTTGTCTTTTGCGGGGCGGGTTCAGCTTCTCAAGTCGGTGGTGCAGGCTCTCCCTACCTACAGATGTATGCTTCAGGTGGCTCCGATGGGTTTTCTGAGGGAGTTGGATTCTCTTGAAAGGCAGTTCTTATGGGCGGGAAGTTTGGCTTCTTCCAAGTGGAGCCTGGTTAGGTGGGATGTTGTGTGCAGCCCAAAGCAATTTGGTGGTCTTGGTCTTCGACAGTCTGCGTTATCTGGAGTGGCTGTGGCTGCTAAGCTATTTTGGAGATGGTGTGTGGAACAGGATCAGCCGTGGGCCAGGATATTATCTCATAAGTATTTCCCGGGGATTCCACGGCAGGATCTTCCTCGTTACCCTCTTGAGGGGAAAGGTTCAGTGATTTGGAATACTCTTCAGAAGGGTGCAAAGCTTATTAAGGAAGGTTTATTTTGGATCTGTAGACGAGGAACTGAAGCTCTCTTCTGGTCGGATTCTTGGGATGGATTCCCTCCACTTACTTCTCAGTTCCCCAATCTACTTCCTTTGTGCCAAAGATTTCTCGAGGCTGGCTGGGCTAGGGTGAGTGACTTCAAGTCTGTTGCTTCTTTTGGTCAGTTGGAGGTAGCTCATTGGAAGGATCCCGCAGAGTGGCCAGATTTGGGACTTGCGGAAGAAAGTGCTGAGCTTCACAAGATTCTTCATAGTAGGAGTTGTAGTTCTCTTCTGGAAGAAGATATTCTTGCTTGGACCCATAATCCTAAGGGGGTTTACTCTGTTGCTTCTGGTTATCAGGTGTTATTGGCTCAGAAGCTAACTGGGGCAGAGGTTCATTGGTGGAAAAGGGTGTGGAATAAACTCTCGTGGCCTAAATGCAACTGCTTTGTTTGGACTTTGGCTTGGAATAGGTGCTTGACCTGGGATAACATTCGTAAACGGGGATTTCAAGGACCTTCAATTTGTGTTTTGTGTGGGGGAGCGGAAGAGGATTCTTCACATTTGTTCTTTCGGTGCCCCTTTGTTGTGCAGCTTTGGCATTGGTGGTGGGAGGTGTGGAAGCTTCCCTGTATTCATGCGTGCTCTTTGGTTGAATTCTGGGATAGTATGGGAAGACCTCCTTCTATGGCTTCCTTTTTGCAGGAAGTTTGGTTCGTGGGCCCTACCTTTCTGCTTTGGCAGATTTGGTTGGAGCGGAACCGCAGAATTTTTCGTGATCAAAAGTTGGTGGGTCGGCAAGTTTGGATGCGTATGCTTGGAATGGTGCAGGAGTCTGTTTTAGCTAAATGTGATGTGGTTTTCCCCTTGGAGAGAGGTGATGCTGAGTTGGTGGCCAGACTAGGTCTTCAAGAAATTCATTCATCTTTTGTCAGTTCTAGGAACTGTAGGCATGGGAAAAAGAGGGTCCAACGGGTTGGAAGGTGGTTACCTCCTCCCAATGGATTTTTAAAGATCAATACTGATGGTTCTTCTAGGGGAAATCCTGGGCCTGCTGGAATTGGTGGGGTTGGCAGGGACTCAGCTGGTTCGGTGATTTTTCTATTCTCTATACATGAGGGGGTGAAGACTGTTAACTTCATGGAGGGTCTAGCAATTCTTCATGCTATTGAGAGGGCCCTTGCTTTGGGATGGAGAAAGGTTATATGTGAAGCTGATTCACAGATTTTGATTAATCTCTTGAATGAGCGAAAGATATCTGATATAAATTGGCAGTTGGCTTCGGTGGTTCAACGGATTCTTCAAGTTAGTTCTCGGATGGAGGAGGCATCCTTTGTTCACATCCCAAGGGAGTGGAATCGCGCTGCTGACTGCTTGGCCAAATGGGCCTCTGAGCAAGATAGTGGTTGGAAGGTTGAGGATTGGGATCAAGTTAACCCTGAGCTGCATCTGGATTTAGACCGGTTCTTGGAAGAGGATAGGAGGATACATGGGGATAGTTGATTTTGTTTTATGTTGTGGGGTTTTCGCCTTGTTTTCTGGGACTGGGTCCCATGGTTATTATTGTAATGCTCTTTTCTGATTTCTAATAAAGTTTTTACCCCTTTGTATTCAAAAAAAAAAAAAAAAAAAATATTCAACTTGGCCAAAAAGTGGGACATAATATTATGGGCTGACTCTAATCTAAAATCACTTATATGTCTAGAGATCCACAAATCTCAAAAGCAATAAATAATTTGAAACAATATAATATCATAAATATATAAACCCACACATTTTAAATATGAAATCTCCAAAACCTATTGATCCAACCAACATGAATTTGAAACATATAAGAACAAATATCTAAAGGACTAGAGGTTGCTCAAAAAATTTATGCCATAAAAATACCAATTCCACAACCATCACCAAGTACATGAAAATGAAAGAACTAGGTTTTCCAAGAGCTTTCAGGTCACCAAAAGACCAACTCCACAACTTAAAAAGGGGATAATCATCTAGTGCTTTTATCAAACTAAGGGTTGAAATAATTAAGCCAACTTAAGAATTCCTCATGGTATTCAACACAACTAGTGCTTTCCCATGTGAATATTATGCCAAAAAAAGTCACCTAACATGAACACACTTTTCTTGCACATGGCCACATGATACAAGAACATAGCCACCATATTAGAGGGTAGTCACAAATTGACAAAGAGGAACTCCAATTCACAACCATGTAATATGCATACACATGATCAACTCCACTGAAGCTCTCCACCATTCTAATAGTGCTTTCCATACTATTTCCTATATCATAAACCAAATCCACAATAAAATTTTACTCATACAAAGATTAATAAACAAGCAATTTCTTACAATAGATTTCCACAAACCTGCTAGGCTAAAAAATCAACAATAGAGAAATATCAAGAACCCAATCATCATGGATCCATCACATACAATGAAATGAAAAAACATACAAGTTCATGCTAATACATGCAAACAATATACAAGTACAAAAAACTCACATGTACAAGCACATGCAAAGCATGGAGCCACTTTTTCTTTGATACCAAATATTAGGGAAAGGACCCACAAAATCATTAACAATTAACTAAGATCTATACATAATTATAAAGAATTGAATATAATTCCACATTAAGCCTTTGAGGAGATGAACACATTAATCATATCTATATAAATTTTAACTTCATTGTTCCATGTAAACACCAATCGAGAAAAGAAATAATTAGAGATAGAATGGAAATCAACCACAAGAAAGATACTTAGCAAACAAACCTTAGGAAAACTCTTTAGAGAAAATTTGGAGCCTCCAAAGCACCAAACCAATTTATTATTCAACAATAGTAAACCTATTATAATATAATATTAGGCTCTTTTCTCAACATGAAGATCAACATCCTCTTTCTATAGTAGAAATCTAGCAACATAACCTTGAACAAAACTCCTCTCTTACATCTTTTATTCCATGCCTCCAATATATAAACTTAAGGAGGCTAAAAAACCACCAAATAACAATAGCATGAGTTTGAATAAGGTTTAGAAATACCATGGTATGAATTCTCATGACCCCCACATGTGTAGTCATATCATAATAAGAAATAACTATTACATAAGCATCTTTGACCTCCACTATACAAGTTGACATATATAACTTCCAATCACTCCCCTATGAAGCATTAATTACATCTCATTCCCAACTAATAATAGGAAATAATCTTATAACTTCATTATGTAACCTCCTCATCAATATTCTTTCACATTATAATATCTCTTACACCATATTTATGTAATAGATGCTCTTACACATCATTTATGATAAAATATTATTTTGCAAAATTATTTACACACGTAATTGCTAAAATACAAATCAATTACACATGAAATACTAGCCAAGAGATAAAGTGGATGTCCCATTTTATAAGAACAAATAAAATAATAAATACTTAAATATTTCAAACATTAGGACTTGAATAGTGTGTATGACACACCTAACCTTAACAATTTTATGTAATTTATTGAAATCAAGATTTAATTTTGTGCACTCCATAATAGTGTAGATGGTTTTTTATTTGGACATCTATTTTTTTATAGAATTTAGTTTTCTAGTCACTTTGTTGTATGATTCTTATTTTGAGAACTTTGAAGGGTCATGCCTTGTGAATATGGAATCCTTTTTGTGTCCTATTTTTAAGTACACATTTTTTTATATACTTCATGATGGATCTGTCTATTTCCTTTCTTTTTGGAGGAGAATTGTGTTTTCAACACTTGATTCTTTTTTTGTTGACAGTGTAAGAATCTATTGAAATCACTTTTAGATTTCTAAATACAACAAAATAATATCACACTAAATGTATTTATTTAAGGGTTTTGAACATATTATTATGTCATTGTATTCACATTACTCTATATAGTTCTACATGGAGTTTGTTATATATGCCTCAGTTTGATAATCACAACCTAGTCTACCTTCATGCATGTGTGCTAAATTATGTATACCATTTTTCTAGTTATAGATAATTTATATTAGGTATTCTAATGTTTCTTCTTCACCAAGTATTATATTGATCTATTATGATACATAATTTTGAATGAAGATTCTATACCTCTCCTTTGTTAGCATTGTGGGGGGATATTTTATTGTTTATACTCAGGCTAATATTTCTTTAGTTTTATCTTAAAGTGAACTATGTACCTATTCTTGATCCTATTTACTAGGCATATGTGGTATTTGATTACCCATGTATTCTAGTAAGATGGAACATGTACCATATAAATAATCTTACAAATTTATCTATGAAATTTACCTTCTATCTTCTTTAGTTGATCAAGGTTTATGAGATTATTGGCATGCATTTTTTCAACTACTATATTGTTGTTTTGTTGTGATATGGTGGTGTAAGTTCACCATGCATGCTATGATTTACTATTGTATTTTTTCTAAATCATGTATATTTTTGTTTTGTTTGCATCTTTGAATATATATGCATAATACTCAAGTGTTGTTTTCATCACTTTTGTAGATCTATCTAATATTTGATTACATTTTTGTAATGTTTGAATAGTGATTTGATCACTCGTGTATATTTATGGATCTTTGCATTTGATTTTTTATATTGATTTTATTAGATATTTTTTTATCCCAACAATATAATTCAATTGTTTACAACTTCTTCGTTCTTATTTTAGTAGATTTCTTTGTGTTCACATTCATAATCTCTTAGGATAATTATCTCTTTTTTTGGGGAGGCTTTCATTCCTTCTTATGTTCTTTCTTTTAGATGATATTTTTTCTATAGGTTTTCTCCTTTCTCTATTCATGAGCAAATACTTTGTAAATGAGTACATGATCATTCCTAGTTTTCATGACCCATTCATATATATCTCTCCCTAAATTTCACATATGGGGTATGTTTGTTGGTGTATTTTATTGACTTGTATTTAGTTTACTACTTTGTTGCATTATATGCACCTAGATAGGATAAACTCGCTTGTTGCATCAATTAGTCATGTGACCATATTTTATGCACTTGATTGACATTTATTTAGTATAGGTTGAGTTACACTACTATCATTTTAGTTCATCTATTAGTATTATATATTATGTATGCCTAGCTTTAGTTAGATCTATTTATCATGGATGTCTACCTTTTGTTAGTCTCCACTTTTAATGCATTACCTTGCTCTATATAAGTATAAACTTATTTTTACTTTGTAACAACATCAATAATTCACTAACTATTTTATATAATGATTCAATTAGCGCCACTTATTATATTTTTTTAGATATACTTGTGAAAGGTTGGTTAGTTTGACAATTCCTAGAATTGAGGAATATTTCATTATTCCTACAATAATTTGTTAACTATTTAATATAATAATTTTGTTTTTTATTTTCTCCATGCCTATTATTAGGCTTGTTTAGATATACTTGTGAAAGTTTTGTTGGTTTGATATCTCTTAAAATTGTGGGATATTTCATTATTCCAACAAAATTCACCCATGTATGTAACCTTTCCCATTGGGTATGCCACATGTAGCATTAGATGAGATAGTTTTACTCAATTCAACATTTATTATTTGTACATTTTTAGGCATCAAATATGTGCTCTAAAAATATGAAAAAAGGACTCCATTTTGAAAGCCTCTCAAACTTTTCCATTTGGATTCATCCCATTTATAAAATAATATAAACACCCAAATTATGCTATTTCTACAAACTATTTCTCTACATAAAATAAACATATTGCTATTTTAAATATGAGAGTAGTTACCACACTATATACTCATTATTTGATTTAGAGTTTCTTTTTCCTTATTAATCCACCATTAATTATTATTTTTTGGTACCCGCCGATAGGCAGGAACTATCACATTCAAAATTGTTTAATAGGGAAAATAATATGTGTACCTTTTAGCGAATGATGTGCGCGGATTATTTTGTGGGAGTGAAATTTGAGGGTTCTACTATGTTTTGAGGGGTTAAGATGCAATTTTAAAAACAAAAAATATTTTAAATGGAATTTATCGAGGATCTGATTGGTTGTGAAGGTTTGAGTCATTTTTGCAACCTTCACATAGTTCAAGAGAGACAAGTACTTTTCAACAATAAAAAGGACTTTTTTAGTTGTACTATGTGGTATTGAGTGGTTTTTAAGTAATAAACTATTCGAGTCTTTAATTTTTTTGTACTAGATGAGGCTTGTTTAGTATGTTTTACAATACTATTTAATGACGTATAATAATTATGAGGCATTAATGTAAAGTGGTTAAAAAGGAAGTTTGTAGGTGTTCCTTTGACCAATTGGATGTTAGAAATTTTTAGTGTTAAGCATTATTTGTTTGGTTTGGATTAAAAAGATGTGAGGTTTTTAAGGTTGTTGAAGCTTTGGCCTTGTCGACGTGGTCATAGATCAAGAGATTTCTTGTTTGAGAAGTGATGTTTGGATTCAGTGCACGTAATGTAGATGTGTGTCGATCATTTCTACTTTTTTTTTGAAAAGTCAATTATAAATATTTATAATTATAAGCCAAAAAAAATAAAATTATAAATATTATTTTCATATTTTGAAATTGTTCTGGGCTGGTGAGAGTTGCCCATCTTTCACTGTTTTAGGGACCTTTATTCTCTTGATAAAATTCTTGATGCAAAAGCACAGAAAGTAGTGGGGACCACTTACTAGGTAGGCAACATAAGCAACTCCATTGCAACATGTGCATAATTATGTTTTAATGGAGGCTTTCTAGAGCAAAGGGGGCAAGACAAGGCAATAATATAATATAATTATCAAGACTTTGATAAATACCGAACCAAATTTTTAATAAAATAAAATACACATGAACGGTGAAGGCACGGTACCAATACATAATAGACACAAAATATTCTAAAACAAAATTAAAAATTAAAAATAATCATTTAATGGTTTTTTAAAACAAAGACAATGTATCTAAGACAATGTATCTTGAAAATGTTTAAGTTTTAAATGATATTATATTTTTAACTTGAGAAAATTTTAATTAAATAAGTTGACTCTCTAAAAAATAAAAAAATATTATTATAATTATATATAAATATAAATAATATATAATATATCACCATATATATAAGATTTAATTTATGACTATATTAATTGAATCATATTGCATTTATTGTGCAACACATTTTTTTATGCTTGAGGGTATGAAATTATATTATATATTTTCTAATTTATTGGTTTGCAAAGTGTGTTAGATTGTGTAGGATTTAAGTTTTAAGTATTGTACTGGTTTATACATTTTTCATAAATGTGCTTCGAGAAGGGATATAATGATGGCTATGGTGAGGCATGTTTTGGAATATTCTTTGCAAATGGAGAATTACTGTCCAATAGCAGATTTTGTGGAATCTTGGTGATGCTTGTATCATCGTTCTTCGGTGCCATTGCAGGTTTCACATTTGGATAGGTAAACACAAAGGGAATCTATTTTTTGGGTTTACATTTTTGTAATGCAGGTATTCTGGTTTGCATTTTTTAAATATGCAGTTGTCAATTGGAAAGTTTGACATAGGAGTAGGGACAATAGTGGGTATTCCTAGGTGACACCATTGAACTTAGGTGAGGTTTTGACCTCACTAAGGCCTTAGCAGTTTCCTTTTGGTTTATGTAATTGGTTTACAATGTTTTTTTTGGGTGGTGTAGCAAAATTATTTCGTTCCTTGAACAAAAGCTAAGAATTTAAGCATTAATAACATAATATACGATATGAGAACCACAAATAATCCTTGATTATATTGATTGAAAAGAGAGAGTGTACAATACTAGAGAGAATGATAAGTTGATACCCAAACTTGAGATAATACACAGAGTATTTGAGTATTTCCATAAATGTGAATCTAAGTGGCACACATCTAGGTAGGACATGGGGAGACTTAGGGCACCCATATATTCTAATAACCATAGAGCTCTTGTAGAGGTAGTATTCCCAATTCTAACCTCTTGTATATTTTTATAGGGAAATCCAAAATTTCCTTAGGTAATCTAACTTTAGGTATACCCAATATTTACAAGACTTCTCTTACAAAATAATTTTCAAAAATAACATACCTAGAGTCATCGCGATCTTTATCCTAGATCTAGGTCTAGCATTGTACTAGGAGAAAATTTCCCTTCTTATCTCTAATGTTAAGTTGCAAGGCCTTGTTCCAATGACATTTCCCTTCGTATAAAAACATGTGACACAGGTGAGAATAACATTTGAAATTTACCTCCTTGCTATCCCTCTTAATTTATAGAAGTTTTTTGTGGATGCCCTCGATTATGAAACTGGCATAATCAAAATCATTATTAACTAAGGAATTTGTGTTACATTGGTGGTTGTCATTGCACCAAAATATCAACCTATTAATGCTTGATAAAACCACCATATTTATACAAGACCCACATGAGGCGTTTAAGCCATGTCACAAACCCAAGCACTGCGCTACACCAAAGAGACCAAGAGACACACCATCTTGTTGTTAATGTTTGATACAACCACTAGATTTATACAAGATCCACAGGAGGTGGTTAATCCATGTCACGAACCCAATTTCTGTGCTACACCAAGGAGACCAAGGGACACACCATCTTGAAAAAAATTGTATATCAACTGCCATGTACATAAGAGGGGCCTGCATTTTCAGTTGTGCATCTCCTCCTAACACTTGGCACAATGCAAAGTGTTGTTGTTTCTAACTATTTTTTTGGGTTTTCCTAAAGGTTAGCCATACCTTATAATCAAAAACCTCATAGAAGTGGCCAATGAATAGGAGACTAATTTTATATTTCCCTCATCTACACTTTAGGCTGTGCAAAACCAAGGTGGGTTCCCCTATAACATCATTCAATAATATAGCAATTTCCTAGTAATGATGCCTTTGATAACATATTCTTCACGCTAGTATTTTAAAAGGTGGTGTGATTGGCCAAATAATCTTTAGGACCTTCTATATGCTCGATGTTGCTTTTCTAGCGTGGTCTTGAGCATAAGACATAAAATTTGTAATAAAATAAAATATTGATATTTTTTGTTATAATGTGTGATTTTGTTTCAATCTCAAACTTTGTGAACTATTTTGGCCAGTTCCTTATCCACAACAGAGTAAAAAATGAAGTAAAACTCCTATAACAAACCAACTCTTGGCTTCTTATAACCTCATTGTCTTATAATGAGAAACCAACAAAAGAAAAATGATATCACAATACTTACAAACCCCTATTGCATTCACACAATCTCTGATGAGTAAATTGAAAGCAAGATTACTCTGTTCTTTGAACAAAAGCTAACAATTCAAACATCCATATCGTAACACATGAAATGAGAGCTATAGATAATCCTTTGATTCAAAAGATAATGCATATAACACTAGAGAGCATGATAGGTTGATATTCAAACTTAATGAAATACATAAAGTATTGGAGTCATCTATCATTATTACACAAAAAAATTACAACATTTCTTATTTGTTCTATCAAATCACTAAATTGTACAACTTAATTCTAAACAAAGACTTACAAAGATGAAAGATCAGAAGAAAAAAAACCCTTTGAATGAGGCTCAAAATTCCCTTTTATAATACAAGTGAAGCAACAAGCAAAAAACCTCATCCACCACCTAGGTTCGCAAAAGACAAAATTAAATGGTGACATTAAACCATCGGCTAGAGAACTTGCAAGGAAATTTGCAAAAAGATGATGGAAATCAATTAGAATATTCATATAAGCAATGTCATCAATTTATTCAAGGAAATATGTGTAACTGGTGGGATGCTTCTAACATTCCTTTTCTAACATGCCCATATTGCAATTATGTCTAGTTGGTGAGATCTGATTGAAATGAAACTAAAATTTCCCAATCCATTCTTTGTCAAACACCTTTGATTTTGTGTAGATCTACTATGGGGAATATGAACTGATCCTGAAATGAAGTCCCTATGACAAAATATTCAATAATTATTAGGCACCATGTCTAATCAAGACTTTTCTAATAGCCAAAATTCGAGACATAAGACATGAAAATTGATATCTAGAGAAACTCGCAGGCCGGGTAAATTATTGTATTTTTCATCCCAAACTCTATACATGATTTCTAAAGGTCAATCATGAGCTAAAATTAAATCCACATTTTTTAAATATGTTTGATATTTAGCATGAATTATTGCATTGCTTTCTCTACAAAAAATCTCTATGTTGTGATGTGCATTAACTAATTTGTCTAAATATAAGTTCATGTGTATCAATTTCATTGTATCTACAAATTATGAGAAGTGTGGTAATTATGACATTAAATCTCTCCCTCCATTAACCTAAGGTTTTTAATTCCCCATTATCGTCCAACAAGTAAGGCATAACCCTGTTGTCAATATTCAAGAAATAATTGAGCTTTACTTGTGCATTCTCAACTATACTTTCCATGCATGCCTACACATTTTATGTTGTCCTAGTTGTGTTAAAAGTAGGAAGAATACCTGGTGGGATATCAGGCATATTTGCATATCCTTTATACATACCTTCTCAATTTGTGACTTTGGGGACCCACTTAGTAAAAATCCTTTTAAGCCTATCTTGATCCATATTTATTTTGATAATAACACTTCTCAAATTTATATATGCTACATAGAAATTATCCAACCTTCTCAAAATCTTGGACATTCTATGATCTAGAATTAATGTTACTATGTGGAAATTTTCCTTATGCTGGATCTCTTAAGCATTTTAATACGCTCTTCCATCATTTGAACTCTTTTCTTAAGTTCATCATTCTCAATTTCCAAATTATTGGGAGTGACTACAGAGGAAGAACTCACTTCATGTGTACCTATGGGAAGAGATGTTGTTTGAGCTACCAAAATTTTCTATTTTTTATATGCTTAGTGAGAGCTACATGTTCCTTTAGCAATGCATTATGGATATCATGCAGTCTCTAAGCAATTGCCTCATTGAATTTATCAATATCCACCATTAATAAAGTTTCTTCAAGGGTAGAAGTATCATACACTCTCTTTACAATTAAACTTCATTTTATGTCCTTTGATGCCTCAACAATTGTAGGTTTATTTGTATTTGGAGCTAAGACCCATATTGCAAGGGCTTCCCATTGTGGGTTGAACCCTAACCTTGATAGTGCCATTTCTTCCTCTTCTTCAAATGAGAAGACTTATCCATTCTATCTTCTAATGGTATCAAAAAAAATAGTCAAAGCAATATCCCACTCTAGGAGAAGTAGCAATCCACTATCCTCTACCATTTTTCTTCCTTCCTCAGGAGTAATGTTCTTGGTGTCAAAGTTCATCTCTACCCTCAATTTCTTAGCAACTTCTTCATACTTTTCTCTAGGTACTGTTGCTTGTGACAATTGAAGTCTTTTGTGGTATTCCTCCCTCTTTTCTCTCAATACAAAGTCCTTAAATTCCTTGAATTTTATAAATTCATCATCAGAGATGAATTTTGAACATTCCAATTCCCTTACATCATTGAGGTTATCTCTCCCCATAACTACATCCAATCCAAACCTTTTTTGGAGGAGTCTAACAACACTTGGTCTTGGGGGAGAAGGAAAATACTAGTGAACTTCATCAATGGTGATATGGGCATCTTCACTCTCATTTTGACTGAGGGATTAATCAACCAATAATGGTGGTTTCTCTATTCACATCATTTTTTGTGGTTGTTCCCTTGGGGTAGAATCCACACTAGTGATCTAAGGGGGGGAGGGGGAGTGATCTATGATGGGATTGATGGTGTTGAACATCCAGAATACTGAGAGGGGGTAAATTAGTATTCCATATAATCATAATCAAATCCATCTAACCATTATCACAATTTTGACTGAATCAACAAGAGAGAACATAAAAACAAATCAATGCAACCATACACATGAACACCAGGAATTTTTTTTGGAAAAACCATGGTGAGGGTTAACTCACAATATATTATACCCATATACAAAATATTACAAGGCTCACTACCAAGACTCACTATCCTTAAAATGGCTAACTACTTGAGTACAAAATATGGATAACCACCAAGATACAAAGATAGTGGATCATTGCCAAAAGATTGAACTGATAGGATACACCTTCAATTTGTAGGGTTCAGTTCCAATGAAACTCAAGATATGAAGTATTGCCTCACATAGCAGTTGCTCAACTAAACTGCACTAATCCAAAATTGATAAAGCATTTAGGCTTATATTTTCACATACCCCTTAATCCTTTTCACACTTACACCATACCACACACACACTCTTTTCCATTCACTTCAAAACATACTATATATATACAAGTATATCTTTATTAATCAATTAGGTCAACCTAATTAGATGAAAAAAAAATCAAAATTTTCTTTTTCGACACCATATATGATTTAAATTTTTTATCCATGTAGTGCATTTTACCAAGTTGGCTAACATCCATAAAACATAACTAGTCTCCATAAAGTATTACATATGTTGAGTTGGCCAAGACTAGAACACAATTATCCAAACCAAAAAGTAAACCTCAAAGAAAAAACCTTTTGAATTTGAGAACACATTAATTTCCCATCATACCACCAACATAGAAACAACCAAAAAAATTGCAGCATAAGAATGTTCACCTTGATAAAATGTGGAGTCTCCCACATAGTATGCCAATCAAGGACAATAGTAGAATACGGAGTTGAACTCTGTCAGAGATAAATTTATGCTCACAACAAAGTATGTCTCAAGATCCAGGATATAGTTTTCTGAATGAGTCATGATAACACGGTTAAGAGATTAGAGTCATGTCAGATCTTGCGGTGAAATTTGGACTCAAATACTAACACACTAATTCATCACAAAAGGGAATTACCGGCAGAGAACAACTTTCGGTAAACCAAGTAGACTTCCCATATAGTTATTACCATGTTGACATCAATGAAAACATAGGAACAACCAATCAAAAACCATCCATACTTAATGCTCATGTTGCAAGTCTTTTATTATTCCAATAGATGGTACATTTTCTCTGAAAATAGGGCCTTGAGGCCTTTTGGTAGAAGGGTTGGGTCTAGGCTATTATGCTAGCTTTTCCCCAAGGGTTGGGTATTTACCAACAAATATATCAAACTTTCTCAAAATTGCCTCAATCCTAGTAATTGGATTATCAATATTAGGGAATTCCCCAGGATAATATTTATTCTCTTTTTTTGGAAACTTCCACCTTAGTAAATGCATCCCATTTTACTCTTCTGCTAACTGCCTCGTGATCATCCTTACAATTCCTTATGACATATTCACTATCATTAGTTTGGTGGATAAAATTTGATCTCCTCATTCTTGTTCTAAACAAGTGTATGAATCCTTTAGGATCAAAATTCTTGATCCTTTCCCAATGTAATCTATATTCCTCAAGCATTTCCTTCAATCTATCCAGACCATCTCTAGTTGAAGTGAAATAAAAAAAGGTAGTAATGTAAGGGAAGAATGATCCCTTTTTTGTTTCCTCAAATGAAACTTATCATTTTCATTCAACTACCATATAATTTCCATAAATTCTATTCTAAATGGCACATATCTGGGCAGCACATGGGGTCCCTCAGGGCAGCCATATATTCTAATAATGATAGAACTACTATAGAGATAGTAGTCTCCCTAATTATGTTGCACTCCCAATTCTAGACTCCTATCTTTTGGCCTAAGAAAATCCAAAATCTCCTTATGTAATCTTATCTTAGGTATACCTAATCTTGACAGTATTTCCTTTACAAAATGGTTTTCAAAGACAATACAGTTGGAGTTACTACAATATTTATCCCAGATGTAGGTCCAACATTGCATTGGGAGAAGATCTCCCTCCTTATCTCTCATATTAAGTTGCAAGGCCTTACTCTAATGAACTTGTCCCTTATACAAAAACATGTGACACAAGAGAGAATACCATCTAAATTTTTCCTCCTTGCCATCCCTTTTAATTTCCAAAAGCTATTTGTGGATGATGTGAGCTATGTAACTAGCATAGTCAAAATCATTGTTGACTAAAGGATTTTGTATATCAATTTCCATGTACATAAGAGGCACCTACATTTTTTACTATGCATCTTCCCTTAACACTTGGCACAGTGCAAAATATTTTTTGGTGAAATAGTTTTCGAAAGACTTGACATCAAAAGGCTCAAATTTATTATCAAGAATCCTTACAGATCTTGCATTGAAACCCTTCTTTATGAACCTAGGGAGCAAGTGCACCTTGAATTTGTTCCTATTTTCTAGTAATTTTTTCTAAAATACTTAAGGTTTATAACCTTATTCACAACCATATGGATTTGAAAAACTTAAAAGATAAACCTATTATTTATCTCTATTAAGACACTTCCATCTGATGCCCTAATAACTCTAACATTTTCATCATATTTGAAATCAACATGTTTGATAAGTTCCACATTTAAAAAAACATTTGGGACAACCAACTTTTGAAAATCATAAGTCCAGACATTAGAGATAGGGGCATGGTGATTTCTTTTCCCATACCAATGCAGAAATAATTCCCACCTAGTGACTTTGTCATCCTAGTCCTTAAGCTCAACATCTCTACATCCTCTAGTTGTATCTATCATTTTGTCAACTGCACTAGGGCCATGAGAATGAACAAGCTACTTTGAAGATCCTAGTAACTAGGTCAAAATATCTGGTAGCCTGGTATAAATTTCTATGTGAACCTTTTAACACACTACAATCCTTTGTGTGCAATAAATTAAATAGAATTTGATTTTGAGTTTCAATTTTTTAATAATGGTGAATTTGGCCAAGGAAGGTGTACCTATTTTTTATTCTTTATAGTTGAAGTTGATGTAGAATGAGAAAACCTCTATGGATTTTGCTATTATGTTAGAAAAATAAGAAATAAGATGACCATTTACATTGAAATAAAAAAAATTATGAAGGAAATTAATTTTGAAATCAAACCATCATTTATCAAATCCATCATTACTCCTTGGTCGCATGATGGCAATTCTTTCATCTACCCGTTTATCAAATTTGAATATGGATTTTCCATTTGGAGGGGGAAGTAAATTTTTTAATGATGAGTAAATATTTGATTCACTTGGAGAAGATGCAACCGTCCCTCCACTCAATAAAATCTATCTATGTAAGAGTGCCACCATATTGTGTCCTTTCATGGTTCTACAACCAAGAATTGCAATATTAATGAAGGAAATGTATGCAAATATTGAGTTATCATCCATCACATCCATGATTACTCCTTGTTTGCATGAGAATAGCTCATGTATCTACCTGTTGTATCACTTTTGAATGTGAGTTTTCCATCTGGAGGTGGAAGTACAAGACCAATGATGGGTGATGTTTGTATCACCTAAAAAGTATGCTACCGTTTCTTCAACCAATGGGGTTTTTCCACGCGAAAATACTATTGTGGCCTTCTTTCTTTCACATCCTAGGATAGGATATGCCATAATGGTATTGTGTTCTTGCAAATTTTCTTTCTCTTGTAAGAAACACCCTCCAAGAGGCTTTTCATATCATAAGATCCTTCTTGGCTTGTGACACTTGTCCATCCTCCACTGTTCCATGGACCTTTATTCTATCAACAAAATTATCGATGTGGAAGTGCGGAAAGGAGTGGGAACCAATTAATGGTCTTGTGATCTTGTGAAATTTATTTTTCTTGTAAGAAACACCCTTTGATAGTATTTTCATATCACGAGATTCTTCTTGGCTTGTGACACTCGTCCATCTTCCATGGTTCCATGGACCTTTATGTTGTCAAAAAAATTCTTGATGCAAAAGCATGAATAGGAGTGGGGACCACTTACTATGTGAGGAACTTAAGCAAAAACATTGCAACATGTGTAGAATTACCTTTTAATCTTAGGCTTTTTAGACCAAAGGGGGCAAGGCAAGGCATATATATAGTAAAATCAAGACTTTCATAAAGATGGCACCAAATTGTTAATGAAACATACAAGACCAGTGAATGCACAAGGATGATACATGATAGATAGAACTTAAGCAAAGGAAACCTTGGTAACCATTCAAGAGAAGATTATAACAAAAGTGTAAGGGTTTAGACTAGCACTAAGATTACAAAAGACTAGAAAACTATAGAACTTGCCAAATTTTAGAAGTGCCAAAATTGGGATTTTAAATGCATTTGATGGTTTCTTATTGCATGCGTCAATGAATAGAATGAATGTAATTTTAGAATTTTAATGTGACAATAGTCTTAGAATATTAAGGTTTAAAATTCAATATTGTTATAAGATGGAGCAATATTGTTATAAGATGGTAATGTTAGTGTAGATGATTGTGTATGAATCCAAGTATCATTTTTGTAGTATGTAGGAAAGTGTGAACAAGATTTAGGGGACTTGGTTTTCCGAAGGCCTTTCATGTCTACCTACATTGGACTTTACAATTCAAAGGGAATTTGGGAAAATACAACATAGGTTATCATTAGAAAGGATTTTCAAAAAATCAAGTCTCCCTAAAGCATTACTATATATAGAAATGATTTTGGACATGACACTCTACCCTTGAATGAGATGGTAGCAATTGTGAGACATGGTTTTTGAATGACATAAATTACAAATTTGATATGTTTTTGCAGTTAAGTTGTGAATTGATTGGTTTAGCTGACTATTTGCATTTATTTCCATTTAAGCTTTTAGTGCATAAAGTAATGGGCATTATCAATGATGATATCTTTTTTAGTAACTTTTTCATCATATGGTAATTTTATTAGAGTGTGAACAATAGTTAAATCATTTTTTACATGGAACTCTACTCTAGTATGAGATGGTAACAATTGGGACACATGGTTTTTGATATTATGTTTGTGTTGAACTATGTTGCAGTTTAGAATCTATAGTAAAAATTAATATTCTATTGTTGTTATCTTCCTCAATTCTGTACAGATTAAATGAATGAATAAAAACTCTATATTTGTGTGACTCAATAAGAATTCACAAAATTTGATATGTTTTTGCAATTAAGTTGTCACTTGATTGGTTGTGTAGAATGTTTGCATTTGTTTCTATTTTTTTTTATAGGAAGAATGACAACCTTACAAGTTATTTTTGGATGCAAGTGGGTGGGGAGGTGAATTGAGAATACAAGATTGGATATATGGGTTTCTATGGTTTTAATGTGAGAGTTATATTTTGATGTGTAGGTGTCCCTATATGTTAGGGACTCTTGTGTTGGTGCAGTACTTGGGTTATCAATGTTAGAATTTTTACATCTAGTTTTAGCATACGTGTGTTTATGAGGACTATGGAAATTTTCTTTGATGTGTCAAAAGTTACACTATATTTTTATTTTGCAAACAAATATAAACTAAATAGGGATAAATCTAAGAACCCCCCCTCGGAAAAGGTGTAAAATCTTGGTTAATCTTGCATACTTCCCGATAAAAAAAATAATTGTATTGGCAAATTTTTTTATTTTTCGGGAAAAAAATAATCTCAATTGGAGAATCTTTTCTAATCACTAGAATTCTATGGAAAATCCTAGCGAATTGCAATTTTTTTTAAACCAATAAAATATTTTAATTAGTGATTAAAACCTTTTTCCAAACCAATAAAATATTTCCATTGGTGAATTAAACCGTTTTAAAAAAAACAAAAAAATTGTTGGTGATTAAAAAAAAATTTCAAACCAAAAAAATATTTTCATTGGTGAATTAAACCTATTTTCAAATGAATAAGAAAAAACATTGGTGAATTAAACTTAATCTCAAACTAATAAAAAAAATTAGTAGTGGAATAAACGAATATGCCAATAAAAAATCATAGCGTGGTTGGAAAAAATATCAAATGCTACAATTACATGTTGTTCTATTCTAGGACAAATTTTTTTCACATTCAATTCCTTCATAAAGTGTCTAGAATGGGGACAAGTGTCAACATATTTATTATGTCTGAAGCTAGATTTCAGTGCAATTTAATATAGCCTATGACCTTTTGATGATTTTTTGATGGACAACTGTAGTTGCATTCCGGAAGTAAATCTTTGAAGCACTAGACTTGTGAATTCAAACCTATGGAATAACACTAGAACCATTAGATGCAGACACGTGGTGAGATCACAGCCTACCATCCCTTAGCTTCATATCGCTCATCACAGTAATTGAAATAAACAATGAAAATTTTCTACGATGGCACGATATAAAGGAGAAACTCGTGTTCATTGAGCTTTGTTGAAGTGGAACCAAAGAATGAAAGATCTTCGGCAATAAGTGATATGAAAGGAAACAAGCATATCACTCATCATGGAAATGAGACATGGAGACCAAACACCTTATGTGATGCGTGATACAAGAGAAAATCAAGGCTCATCACGGTAATGAACCCAATGGGTTGAAGGATTTTGGTGATGAGCAATACAAGAACTTAAGCGGTAGAAATATGCACATGCATAAAGTTTGTTTTAAAAGAGGGACCACCTACGAAGAACATAGGACCAGGTCTTAAAAACTTAAGAATGTTTTATGCAAAGGATGTAAAGGCGAAATAAGGTCAAATTATCAACCTTATAAATAATTGAATCCTCAGACCAAGGTAATGAAGGAAATATGTGTGAAGGATATTTCATATGTCTATAGCAAGATGTTAGCACAAATCAATATAACCACAACCGTTCAATGAATTTTTTATGGACAATTATAGTTGCATTTCAAAAGGAAATTTTTGAAGCTCTAAACTTGTGAATTCAAACCTCTGGAATAACACTAGAACTGTTAGATTTCCAAAAATCAATGGTTGACATTTTAATATGTTTTAAATGATTTAAAGTCATGACTTAATTTTTTTGAAATAATATTATCACATCAACTTATCAAGTGGTGAATTAAATGTTAAGTGTTGAGTATTTGATGTTATTATCTTTGTTCTAACTTCTATATATACTTCACCAACTTGATGTTCTTCATATAATTTATAATATATTTGGATTTGATTTCTTTCTTCTCTATTCTCAATTTAAATGCAATATGGAGCCTTCATGGCATGTCATGCTACCCAAATTTTTTTGGGAGAAAAGAAGCGACAATGCATACGACAGATGAAATTTGGGTATGGTTTTTACAATTCCTTATGTGCAGGTTGAGGATGTTATAAGAATAAGTGTGGGTAGGGAATGGATTTAGAACAACCCCTGTGCTCTATATTCTGAGGTAGCTTTGAGTTCTTGTCCAACCGCATGGAAAACTTTCTTGATAAAGATTTCGTGAAGACACTGGAAATATGTTATTTGTATCCTTTCATTTAATTCATTTCTTCTTTGGAGTTGGAATTGGAGCATTACAATTTTGAAAGTGGGTTAGTGCTTGTTGGTGGAATCTTCTAGAAAGTGGAATTGCATGCTTCTATAGTGTAGGTTCTTACCCTAGTTAATATGAGATGGGATTTGCTATGTGATATGAAAAATGAATCATTAAAGAGTCTGGAGTTTTGGAGGAAGGTTTTGGGTGATTTTATTTTCTTCTCTACTGTTACTTTGTTAAATTCTATTCACCTTCTACTCAAACACCTGATTAATGGCCTCGACTAATGTTACAAAAAAAATAGTAATGAATTGTGTGACATGTCACGTGTCTATATTTTATTGTACAACATAACAGTTCTTGTAATATGTATTTTTTGACTAGTTTTTTGTCATGTTAGTGGCTTTTTGGCCAGGATGGCTATGTACTATGTACTTTAGTCTTTAGCTACTTTTAAATTAAAATACTTTTTGTGGCTCCATTCTTGTAAATCCTTTTTTCTTTAATTAATATAAAAATGTGGCTATTAAAACTATAGTAATTATCAAAATATAGTTATGATCATAAGAGTGAAATTTATTATGACTTATTAGTGGACATTGATAATGATTAAGGTAAAACAAGCCATTTAATTCTATCCTTTCAATGCCTTGAAGTACTCTACCTTTCATTTATTCAATTCTCAATATTTTTAAAGAAAGTGTGGTTGCAGTAAGGTGGGCGGCAACATGAATTAATGCCATATGAACATCCAAAGAGATTGATTGGATAGCTTTATATTGAAAATTACACGTTGTATTGTAGAATCGTAGATGATGATGTCATTAATCTAGTGATCTAGTGAAACAAGATTTGTAATGATTTCATATCATTTGAGTAGCACTGTCAATTTTGGCAACTTGTCAACTTGAGGTATAGTTTGCATGTAGCCAGACGTCAATCAAATTAAACATTTTAATTATAAATGTAAGGCTTAAGTTACACAAATCAATTAAGTTGATTTTTTGGTTTGCATGAATCTGATTATCATTATACCCAACCTCACACATGACACGAGTCATCACTCACAAGTAAATAGGGATCAAGCTGGTAGTGGCATTGGTAGCCCATAAATAGGGATAGCGAGCACAACTAAAATCATTTGTTGAAGGCTAAAGGATTTACAATTGAGTGCAATGTTCTAAATTGTCATAAGGGTTTTCATTTTGTAGGGTTAATAACGATTCAGGAAGAAGATGATCTAGTATTGTTGGGGATACTCTAAATTCTCATGTCTCCAATTATGTAGTTACAAAGTAAAAGACCAATTTCCTTCAAGTTCAGAATGGGTGGAATTGGAAAGAAGTTGATTTGGTTCACCTAACTTCTAAGGCAGAATTTGAACCAGGATGAGGAGCTCTGATGGAGATAAGTGTTATCCCAGTGCATGGAGGCTACATGAAAAGTATGGGAGAAATTTTAAAACCCCTCATCTTTTGCATGAATCTTGTTTTCAATCAAAATAAATACATTTTGTATCTTCATAGCTCCCATTTCCCCAGTATGGTTCACCAGGAAAACCCCATGGATTTATTTTAAGAGTGTATGATTTCTCGAGAAAGTCTCATGAATTTATTTTCAAAGCACATGGTTTATCGGGCAAGTTCCATGCATTTATTTTTAGATCGCATGGTTGACCCGACAAGTCCCATCACTATGCATTTATTTTCAGATCAACATTTGTATTATGTTGTCACTAGTGGTCCAACAGAAGCTTGGTTCTTACATTTGTATTTGTATTATGTAAAGTAACATATGTTATTTATACAAAACAAGAGCTTGGCACTTGCATGCTCTACTCATCTTTAAAAATATGTAATAATGTGACATTATAATTCAGTTGTAATAAAATAAATGGTTGTGTTATTCTTCGTTATTCATTTACAATAAAGAATTATTTTCTGAGTTCAATGTCTATGAATCTATTCAAATCAATTCTTTTTCTTTAAGAAATTAAGTATTATATATTTATGAAATAATTGCATGTAGATTTAAAACATAAAGCAATACAAATTAAAAAATAAAGTTCTCATCAAATTGACAAAAAATATTATAAACACTAAAAGTTGTCACTCTTGTTAGGGTTTACCGAAATGTTATCAATTTCTAATTTTTCATTAACCTTCCTAGTATCATTATTCATTTTATGTAGTCCTTTTCAACGTTAAGCTACCAATCCCTTTTCCTTGATGTCAATCCTATCACACTAAAGTTTAAAACAACTTTAAAACACATGTTTATTTTTTATATCAGAAATTTCTCAACCTTTTGATGAACATTTGATGTATGGTTGTAGTTGCATTTTGGAATTAAATGCATGAAGCACTAGGCTTGTGAAATTAAACCTCCAGAATCACCCCATAACCATTAGATTTACAAAGATCAATAGTTTAGAATTTGTTGTCAATGCAGGACATCCATGTACTATTTGTGTAGTCCAGAAGCAACACATAACATGTTGATGTTTCAATGTTTCATTAACTTTAATGTTCGAAAAATAAATCAAACTTTCTACTGCTAAGTGCTAAGTGATTTTATTTTTAAGTGAGAGGGTCAGCACACAGGGCTATTTTACATTGTTCATAGCAGTGCACAGGGATATTTTGGGTTCCACGTCGAACAAAGTCATTCCACGCCTGTCAGTATTAATCTTTTCAAGAATCAAAATTCGAGTAAGTGAAAGATAGAATTCCTATGAATACGTTTCAACTTTCATCGTTTCTTAAAATTTTATTTTGTCAAACTAAGAAGTTTTGGTTTAGGGTTGAGAGACTTAAGAATTAAGAAAAATTAAGGAGGACTAAGAGGGAATTCACAATTCCACATTGTATATGCATATCTACCACCAGTACCACTCGAGCAAAATCAGATAAAAAATACATTATTCAAAATTACGTAAAACTCTAGGTTTCACTAATGAATACCATGATGTTTATTATCCTAAAATCTATGGTAGGCATACCTTAGAACTTAGATTTTCATCTAAGAATAAGGCTGCAAAGCAAATGCAAGTTAATAGTTATAGTGTACAATGGGTAACTAAATTAGGGTGCATGATGTTACATAAGGTTTTCCCTTGCCCAGAACTTATCATGGTCTATGCTCAAAATTATGATGATAACAAAAGAGAAATTTTTAATAAAGACAACAAAGAAGAATTGTTATCCATTAATATAGAAGAACTTGGAAAAGTGTTGGGGTTTACAACCAAAATTTTTGGAAACATCTAAATTGACCTAGAAAAGCTTGCTAGTGATTATGAAGCAATGGATGAAAGGGGTGAAATTTCTTTCATAAATAAAATAGTTCTAGATATCATACAAGTTAGAAACAAAATTGAAAGGTAATCATAAGCATCCTTATGATTTTGATATTTTTAGACCATGGGTTCAAGATACTATTTCCATGCTAGAATTTTTCCTCGTACTGGATAGCAATTGGGAAGTGGTGCAAGCCTCCTTGAAATGGTATATAATATCCATTATGGTGTTCCACATGTAAAATATAACTTTATTGAGTACATTGTAGAATCGATGCATAAACAATTTTTAATGATTAAAGGAGGTTCCACCAAAACATTTAGGTTCACAACCTACTTGTGCTATTTTATTCAAATTTAAAGTAATGTTTCATACCAACAAGCTTCAGATTCAGCCCCATAGTAATGCTCACGATAAGAAAATGGCTCCAATATATGATTGGACCACTGAGATAAGGATGCATGATTCTCAAAGGAACTATAGTCATTTTGTAGACTAATTTTTGGCTCCATTGCATTAAGCAATTACAAATGCTCCAATGCCTAGATTGCTTATTTCATGTAGAAAGTGCATTCAACTAGGAAAAGAAATACAATTGGCTGCTTGGTACTTAATGGAAGAATATACTGTGCTAATATTTTATGGATCAAGAGTAGAGCCATTCAAACTTCCAATACATATGATAGAAAGGGTTTTTGCATTGTAATATGTAAGGTAGATGCAAAGTACTGATGAACTACACATTGTCAATCAGTAGAAGAATACCTTATTTCCTTCTTTACCTTTTTCATGTGGAGGGTTCACATTTGAGAGAAAAGCATTTAGTGTGGCCCATGATCTTTTGAATTTTTTGAATTTTGATGTTGTTTGTCACTGGCAATATGATCCATGTGACACCATTAAATCAATGAGTGTGGTCAATAGGAATGTTGCAAGTAGAATTCAACATCAAAGTAAACCCTTGATTGAAAACTTGAGAAACAAGGATTCTTGGGATGAGGTAAAAATAGCAATGGAGAAAAGGGTTGTTGAGCAAGGTATTTCTTTTGAACAATTGTTAGCATAAATTATGGCATTGCATCGAAATACAATCAGGAGGTACAAATTTTTCTATAAAGCAAAGTGATAAACCATCTAGTAGAGTAAAAATTCTAGATTCTCTAGAGAAGGAAGTTACAGACAAAAATTGGTCACGATATAAAATTACCGCCTTTTGGTCTATGAAGAAGGAGCTAGGTGACCCAAGAGCTCTTGTAAACTATGGAGATAATGAAGAATATCACGAGTTTAGAAAATTGTGGAATAGAGAGCATCTCAATGATCATGAAGATAAATAAACTGATGATGAATCTAATGATGGTATGGAAGAACAAAACTATGTCAATTTCAAACCTAGTTTAAGTGAGGCCACAAAAGAAGCATATACTTCAGGAGCAGCCATAGCTGAAAAAATGGGTTATGAAGGAGGTCCTTTGGGGTCCCAAAGACAAGGCCCTTGGATGGTAACAAATGTAGTGCATAGAAAACCAGTTGATAAATCTGGCCTTGGAGGTGAAAAAGTATACCAAGGGCATACAAGTAGAGCTGAAACAATTCAATTTGTTAGAGCTTCAAATCCTCATCCTCATGGTCAGATACAATCACAAATAGGACATGCCCATGGTAGAGAGATTAGTGCAACTGGCACTACCACTGGTGGTGATGGTATGGTTAGTATTACTAGTAGTGGTCAACATGTGCTACAACAAAAAATTACACACAAGAGGACAACAATACAAGATACCACACAAACACTAGGTGATCAAGGCATATAGAAGAGGCAAAGGATTTTGACAAGTCCAAGTCACACTACCAATGGATCCACCACAAAGGAGTTATTTCCAAGAACTCCCCCACTACCAGTTAGTGTGGCTATGGCATCATTAGAAACTGCAAGTACTCCTATTCATTTTCCATTCAAGCATTCCATTGCTCCTATGTCCCCAAGTTTTGATTACATTAAAGAGTTTAAAAAGAAATTAGACTTGTATTGAAAAGAAAAGAAGAAACTAATGTAGAGTGTGTTTGTTATAACTTCAAAGCCTGCAACAACCATGGTATTACCCACATTTGACACAAATAAATAAAACATGGAGTACACAATTGGTGTTCCCACAGTTCAAAATAAACCAACAAATCAAATGGATTGATTTGAATTTTAGGTGAGCAGTTTACAATTGGATTTTTCTAGACTAAAAAATATTGAAAAAAATAATGCATTGAAAAGAAGAGCAATGAATTGGCATACACATCATTGCTAAAGTAATATAGAGACAAAAAAAGCTTTCAAACTCAAATAGAAAAGTTACAGGTAGACCTAGCAAATGCGAAAGCAAAGAGGAAAGTACCAAATAAAAAGAGCAATGAATTAGAAAAAAGAAAAAAAAAATCTACCTCTACATCAACAAGCAAAGAGGATAAACAAAATGAGAGAGAAGTGAATAAATTGAAGGAAAGGTTAGATGAGAGAAAAAAAATATGATAAGGAAAAATCTACTTCAAAAAAAATAATACAAAGCATTGGGCAAGGAAATACAGAGTGGGAACAAAAATTGGACAAAGAGAGAAAAAGAAATGAAAGATTAGAGGCAGACCTGATGGAAGAGAAAAATGAAATTAACTCTTGTCAAAATAAGTTATCTGCATTTTGTAGAGAAACAATGAGGCATATGAAACAAAAGATCTGGGATGAAATAATGCAGACGATTGATTATTTGTGTGATATGTTTCAATTGATTGATGCTATCAAAATACATTATAAGAAGCTCAACAAATATCTAGTGGACAAAAAAAATGTGTTGGCATTAGAGAAATATGTAAATCAAGTTCAACAAATAATCTACAAAGCCAGTGGCAATGATTTGAAATCAAAAGGGATTAATAATCATCTTGCAATGAGCTCTGCTAGGGTTTTCTTATTTTTGTTGTCATTCTTGGCCCCTCTTGCATCATACTGCACTATTGGCACGATATTTTTCTCTTTTCCTATGTGTATGACCACATTTATTGTAATTTTTTTGTTTTAATATGCCTTCAACCGAATCTAACCTAGTAGTTCTTGTTGGTGTTGGCAATTTGACGGTTCTGCTCAATGGCTCCTCCTCTAAACAAATGACCCCAAAAATTTGTTCTGAAAGTGTTTCACGAAGTAAGTCTTTTGA
Source organism: Sequoia sempervirens (assembly GCA_007258455.2). NCBI lineage: Eukaryota > Viridiplantae > Streptophyta > Pinopsida > Cupressales > Cupressaceae > Sequoia > Sequoia sempervirens. The sequence goes on along the minus strand of VDFB02329203.1, from coordinate 15,076 downwards.
CTCCCCAGCTCATGTGGTTTGACCTTTGCTTGATTTTAATTCTGCTCATCAATGGCTTGAGAAACATACTCTTTTTGGGTACTTTATTGGGAGGACTCCCCCTAAAAAGTGTGCTTAAATAATGGGTCCACAAGGCCTAGATCCCTCATGGGGTCCTCCTTGATATAGTCCAAAGTTTAACCGAGGTTTTTTCTCTTTTCTGTTTTGTGGAGGCTAGTCATGTTCAGGAAATCATGAATCATGGTCCCTGATATGTCAAGTATTCTCTATTGGTTTTCCAGTCATGGACCTGAGATTTTGTTGTCTTATATGACACCAAGTTGTAGGTCCTAATTTGGATTGAGTTTCTAGGGTTTCCTTTGCCTCGTGTGCCTTTCTTGAGTCATTTTGCATCCTCTCTGGGGAAGGTCATTTGTATTGAGCTAGATAGGTTTTTCCAGGCTTGACCCCAAAAACAGGTTTGTGTTGAAGTGGACCTTTCACAAGATTTGAAAGACTTAATTGACATTCAAATTGGAGCTCTCCAACATACCCAGAAGGTCACTTATTTTAATCTTCCGAACACATGTTATAGATATTAGTCCGTAAACCATAAGATCAAGGACTGCCCTTTGGTAGTGCCTTGTACTCCATCACGGGAATTTGAAAAGCCTCGTCAAGTGGATAATTTTTCTACCGAACTTGATGAGAAATGGACCATGGTTACAAGCTATAAACACAATTCCAGTGGCTTTGGGATGGTTTCCAAAGTCCTTGATCCAACTAAATATGTTGCAAACCCCTTTGGTGAAGGGGAAAGAGGCCCCAGTCAGTGCTGACAATATTCCAACGTAGCCCAGGCTAAAGGCTACACCTCATCCTACTGTCATTATGATAATACAACCAAATGTTTCTCCTCCCATGATGGGAGCTCAATGGCAGTCTCACAGTCCTTCTCTATTATTAGAATAAGGAGAATATGTGCAAGAGAAACATAAATTTTGTTATCTGAATATTTAAATTGGGTCAGTTATGCCAAATTCTTTGCAGAATCGCTTCTCTACTTTGAATGAGGAGGAGTCAGACTCCAACGATATGGAAGAGTTTCATTCATGAATTTTCTCTCATTGAATGTTCAAGGTTTGATAGGCCTCTCCAAGAAGTAGTTTGTTAGGTATACTTTGCAGAAGTATGTTGGTATTGCAGTGCTTTGTCTCCTAGAAGTTAAAAAATTTGGTTTTTTGCTCATGTCGACTTGTCATTCTATTTGGCCAATCAATCATATGTTTTGTACTACTCATGATATTGGATGTGTCATAGTTTTCATCCTTTTGTCCCCATGGTGGCATGCTTGTGTGGTTGACCATGGGTTTAACCCCACACATCAGCTCGTCTAGATCCTCCTTAACAATGATAATCACTCTTTTTGGATTATTAATGTTTATGCCTCTAATGATGTTGTGGAATGCTCTTTGCTTTGGCGTTGGATTTTTGATTCACTACCAGTTGCTACTTGGCTATTGTGTAGGGATTTCAATATGGTTGAGATGGCATATGATAAATATGGGACTCTGCCATTCAGATGGGAAACTAGCAAACGAGAGGCATGGTTTTACATGCGTAATAAATTGGGGCTCTTTGATCCCAATATTGCTCATCACCTTTCTCATTCCCTCTAGCACACTTGGTGTAATTTCAGGGTTGGCTTTGATAGGATATTTAAGCACCTTGATCATGCCATGATCTTGGCTCAATCTTTCTTCTCTTTTGGCAGCTCTTCACTTCCAGTTAGCCATTAGTGGGTGTGACATTGTCATGTCATTTCCCCATTTCTTTTCACATTGAATGGGAGACAAGGAAGCCTCAGGCCTACAAAACACTTTTTTTTTTAACACATATTTTCTTTTTCATCAACTCACATTGGCCCACATTCATAGGGTCTAGAATGTGGAGTGTAGGCCACCTCATAACATAGGCTAGATTAATTGGTGGAATGATGTTATCACATGCATGACTAGATTTTTGCATATTTATGGGCTCCAACTGGCCATTTTTCGTCAACGGTCTTATGAGGCTACCATAGCTGACCCGAGCTTGAATAGTAAGGCTCTAGTAGCTAGCCCTTTCTCCCCATCATTACAAGTTAGGGTGACAGAATTAAGATACAAAAATTAAGTTGCAAACAATTATGTTGTCAGAGGTGCACAAATCAAAGCCAAATTGCACTAGTTAAAGATTGGCAACCATGCCTCCAAGGAGTTTTTTTGGCTCTACATGCCAAGCACTCTTCTTTTGGAATCAAAAAAATTAAAGAAGGAACCCACATGCTTTCTAACCTAGCTGACATTCTCCAAGCCTTTTTTTGGTGCTATGAACAAGTTTCCACTGCTCAAGAGTATACATCAAAGCATCAACAAGCCCTTCAGGATTTTCTTGTTGTTGTGCCAAATAAGCTATCTTTAGCCTAGCAATATTTTTGTGAGCAACTAATCATAGTTGAATACTTGAAGGAAGTCATTCATACAATGGTTGATGACAAGGCCCCAGGGATTGATGGTTTCCTTGTGAATTTTATAAGGCCCTTTGGGATTGTGTTGGGTATGAATTGCATAAAGTATATCTTGAGGCTTTTCATTCCAAAACCTTGAGTAATATAATTAATAAAGGAAATATTAAATCCATACCTAAGCCTACAGATCTTGAGGATATCTACAATTGGTGGCCTAACATGCTCCTCAATTCCTCTTACAAAATCATCGCTAAAGCTTTGGCTCTGAAGATTCACCAACTTTTGCCTCAGATTGTGTGCTCAAAGCAAACTAGTTTTATCAAGTCTAGATTTATTCTAGATAACAATACTGTTGTGTGGGAAGGTATGGAGTGGGCTAGGCATTTGGACCAGAAAGCTATTTTTCTCAAAATTGACTTTACTAAAGCCTATGACCACATTGAGTGGCCTTTCATTTTGGCCATGTTGAAAGCCTTGGTATTTGGGCCTAATTTCATTCAAGTTGTCTAAATGATTTTATTATACATTTATGTTTGTATCACCATTAATGGTCACCAATATTCTTCCTTTGATTTATTCAACTCCATTCAACAAGGATGTTTGCTTGCTCCTTCTCTTAATGTGCTTGCTGCTAAAGGATTTGGCTATCTGTTGGCCAATGTGGTTTCTCAACAGCATGTTCAAGGAATTTCCCTCCATAACTCCCAGCTCAACTTGTTAATGGCCATTTTTCTTATGACTCTTTCCTCACCCTTTTAGAGGAAGAGAAAAATATTAAGGTGGCTCTTGAATGTCTTAACATTTTTTCCTTACATCTGGTTCCACCATACATGAGCATAAAACTTTGTGCTATAGGTAGTCTATTTTTCCCACTCCTCACTAGTTTCAGCAGTACGGTTGGAAATGGATTGGCCCAAGGAAAATCTTTCAGTTTTTGGGAATTCCCTTTGCCTTCTAGGCTTCTCCAGCTAAGTTGTGGCCAGATGTTCTCTCCAAGATTGAGCAAAATTTTTCCTATTGGATTACCAAGCCTCTTTCTTTGGCAGGGAAATTTTGAGTGTGCTCTAATATTTTGGTAGCTAAACATGTTTATTACTCCTCTTGTTGGGCTCCTTCGAAAGCTACCTATGCCAAGCTTAAAAATTTGTTTCAAGAATTTCTTTAGGCCTATACATAGTCCCATAGAGGGTTTCACCATGTTTCCTAGGAGTTCTGCTGCCTTCCCAGAGACTTTGGAGGACTTGGTATACTCTCCACTCAATGATAGGGGACTACCTTGTGTGTGAAATGGATAATTAGAGCCCTTACTGGAGATGAATTCTGGAAATTCTCCTCAGGCATTGCATCCGATCTAGTTTTCCTATTCAAAAACCCACCTAGAAGGGGATTGGATTTCAAACCCTTCTGTTCATGAAGGAACCAGTCCAAATTATGGGAAATTTTGTGGCCAAGAGCATTTGGAGAGCCTAGGAAGTGGTTAAGCCTTAGCTCTGTTGGCCTAGCTTTGGTTTCCATGATGGGCTATCGCTCAATCAAGAGAATGTTTGGTGGTCACCTCTCTTTTCCAGTAATGGTTAGCCATTGTCCAAGTCACCTTGGCTTAAGGTGCTAAGGTTCCACAAGAAATGCATTCAAAATTTGCAGCATGTGTTTCACAGACCCACAATGTGCATTATATTGTGGGAAGATTTTTGTGCTCTCTATAGTCTTCAAAACTAGGACCATGATACTTATGATGGTCTAGTGAATGCTATTCCTACATATATGCTTCATAAGGTGAGAATTTGTGGGTCCAAGCCTTAGTGAAAGAACTAGAAGTGGTACCCAGACACCCTTTTTAGGAATTACAAGCCTAGGCTTGCTTATATTCCACTTTCGCCACATTTTCCAATGATTGAAAGTTTGAAGCAAAGGTGGCTTCTTCAATATCCTGCTCATGTCTGGTGAAAAATATTCTTTGTCACTCGGTCTGCAAGTGTTGAGCTGAAACTTTCCCACTTTGCTTGGTGTATTATTTTCCAAGGCTTCCCTGTGGGGTCTTGGCTTGATCACTTGGGGTTCCAAGACCCTCAGTGCCCTTTTTGTGGGAAATCTAAGCCTTTTAAGTATCTTTCCTAGTTTTGTACCAAATCTCAACAGTTTTGAAATTGGATTCATGACTTCTTTCGGCCTTTCAGACTAGAGCCCTTCTCCTAGCATATGGCTTTGCTAGGAGATTCGTCCAGACTTCCTACTAAATATACCTAGCTTTGGTACACTTTTAGGGTGGAAATCCTCTTCAATATCTGGAAAGATAGAGATGCGTGCATATTTTCTAAAACCCAAATGGATATAAATGTTTCTTTGTATTCTAAAGCTATTGTTTTCTATAATGCGCTCTTGCAAATTCAAGTTCAAGCTAACAAGGTTGCACTTGAGGTGGCTCACCTTTAGGTGCTTTTGGATCATTGGGGAAATTCCCTGTGTATTGTGGCTTAGGTGTGCACTTCCTCTCATGATTGGTTGCCCTCTCAAGGCTGGCAATGGAGTGGCTTTGCTCACCCCCCCTCTCAACCTCCTCTTCGGTGTGGTTATCACCCTCCTCAACGGTTTCATTCTCCTCCTCCACAGGATGGCCATGGGTGGCCCTCTAGAGGAGTGGTGGGGAGCAGTGGTGGAATTTTAGAGTGGCCTTTTGATAATACTCCTACTAGTGGCTTTGGTTGGCCAAACTCTAGTAAATTCTTTTCACGTCTGGTGCTTGCAATCTCACCCCGACATGAGGATAAAGAAGATAAAGATAAAGATGTTGATGATGTCTAGAGTCCTCCTCTTGATGCCACTCCAGACCTCACTGATGTATGGGGGAAGAATTTGGATGACAAAGAACCTCTTAGAAAAGCTGGTACTACTTTGGCCACTTAATGGCCTTTTTTATGTTTGTAATCTTGGAATTTTGGGCTAGGCCCATGTGACTGTTAAGTTTTTTGGTTTTCTGGGCACTACCCATAAGACTCTCAGGGTGTGCCTTCTTACCACCCACCTTTTTTGTGAATATGTATTTTAATATTTATAATTAATATAGATTAGTGCATATTCATAAAAAAAAATTGGTTTTCTACCTCAATGATGTTTCCATATATCATTGAAAAGTGTTTGAGAACGCATGAAACAAAGGAATATGTGCATCTAGCTACAAACAAGATGAACTTCACATAGCTTGGTTTGCCAGAGGATTTTGACACAAATGAGTGATTCATTGGAAAGGATGATTTCAGAAAGAAGATGGAGGGTGCAAGGAAGATTGATTTGGACCAATTTCCTCAAAACCTAGATGCGGTGAACTATTTGGATTCCATCAAACCACTGATAACCTTGAACACAAAATTGACTGAAGAATTCAAGACACTTCTAATTTCAATCATGAATTGTTAACAAATATTCAATTCAAACAACATCAGTTAGAACAAATGATAATTTCAACACCAGAATAGTGGAAGTTGCTACAAAAGGTGATACAATAATTTGATATTTGATAATATGAGCTTCCAAGTTCCAACTTAGCTCTATGCAGAGTTGTCTTTGAGAAATATTTTGCATTTCCAATGCCTCTATGTATTCATTCATGTGAAAATCAATAAAAAAATTCAAATTCAGTAATGTGTTGATGTTTAACTGTTTGTATTATTTATTTTATTATTTGAAGAAAAAGCTTAGTTTCAACTACTAGATACAAATTAAATGATTACTAATGTTCATTGTTGTATATGCTATTATTGTTAATATGTTATTAAGCATTGAGTTGAGTGATGAATCACTAGTGGAACCTTCAAAATGTCTTGTTCCATTGATCTAATATGCCTTACTTTGGTGGATTTTGGTCTGAATTACAAACATAGGGTTTACAGTTTTATGTTAGGGGTGGGTTTTTACTTAGTATATTTTCCCCTTGTCTAAACCCTTGTCTTTTGGTCTAATCTTTCATTGACCTATTATGGATAGTTCCAAGGAATCTTAGTTAAATCTTATGCCTTTGGGTTCATTTTGTTACTGGCCCCTTGTGGTTAGAGTTCCTCGTTTATCCATCAAACATATTTCCTTCATTACTTTGGTTCAATTATTTTATAAGGTTGATAATTCAGCCATGTTTGGCCTTTACATATTTTGTGTAAAACATTCTTAATTTTTTAAGCCCCTTAGCCCTAGTCCTACGTTCTTCCTAGGTGGTCCCTCTTTTAAAACAAACTTTATGCACGTGCATATTTTTTCCACTTAATTTCTTGTATCGCTCATCACCAAAATCCTTCAACCCATCAAGTTCATTACCACAATGAGTGATGAGCCTTCATTTTCTCTTGTATCGTGCATTGCAGAAGGTGTTTGGTCTCCATGTCTCATTTTCATGATGAGTGAAATGTTTTTTTTGTTTCATATTGCTTATCGCTAAATATCTTTCATTATTTGGTTCCACTTCAATGAAGCGCGATGAACATGAGTTTCTCCTTTATATCATGCCATTGTAGAAAATTTTTTATTGTTTATTTTGATTACTGGGATGAGTGATATGAAGGTAAGGAATGGTTCATCAAACGGTGGGCTATAATATTTTTGTGTGTCCATATCTAGTGCCATCGCTAAAATCATTCTCATTTCCAATCAAGTACAACGATAAGAAATGGACTAAGGCTATATCTTTGTATCATTGGGTTCCTCTCTTCAATGAAGTGAAAATGTATCTTTGTAACACTTTGGAAACAAGCGATGGACAATATAATGAGGAATATTCCTTCCATCAGACGTGTAGTCGCTCATTGCCAAAGTATGGACTTAATTTCAAAGAATTATTGCGATGAGTGATGGGGTTCTAAAGGGTTAATGAACATGTGATTGTGGGTGGCTATGTGGCAACTCCCTAGGGTATTGTCATTCTTTTAAAACACACTTGGGAAAGCATAAAGTGATGGTCGAGGAGAATCGTACATCATTTTTTTAATCAAAGAAGATCAATGGTTGGAGTTTAAACTTGAACAACTTGTTAGTTTGCTCACGTGAGCTATCTATCAGACATTAATGGAGAAGAAACTTCAATTTTGAGTCATAAAGAGGGTTGTTGATCACTTTGCTTCCATAATTGCAATCCTCGAGAGTTGAAGAACTGGTTAAGTAAAGAGAAGAAGGTAGAGCTCCAGGCAAAGAAAATTTTGAAGAACAAGCTACTAATTTTCTTGGGTAAGTTGAATTATGCACCTCTATGAGTAATTTATAGCATTGGGTAATAGAGAAAGTGAGTAGATAGCTAGGGTTTGTTATTTAGGGTTATTGCTCTCTGGTTAGTAAGGGAATTGTAGTTGTTATACATAGGGTTTGGGGATAAAGGAGTGAAGTTTGTTTTAAATTAATTTTGAACCCTATGAATTCAAAGAATAGAATTGTAATTCATAGATATCTTGGAACCCTAGTGTTATTAATCTGTAACAATGAGTGAACCTATTGAATCCTCTACCAAACCACAGAGGAAACCTACCCAGAAAAGGGTTAAAAGGCCTAATCCTTAAGATGATAAGCCTAAGCCTAACACAATTGAAAAAATTGAAAAGAAGAGAGTTGTTAAGAAAGATTACCCTCATTTCATGAAAGAGTTCTCTAAGGACCTGGCTACAGAGGTTAAGCCAGTTGGAAAGAGAAATACTAGTGAGGGCACATTGACAGCTCATTTTCAAGATTTGGTTGCTAGGATTGGTGATGTGGTGCTACTGCAGAGTGGTTGGGATCTGATTATATATGCTTTCAAGAGGAGGTTTTCCAGTCATCCCACCTTCCAGTTATGGACTTGTGATATTGGAAAATTAGTGTGCCCCAATGTGTTTGTGGAGGTGGACCTGATGCTTTAATTGGCTAGGTGCTATGATCCAACTAATAGGACAATCAAAAGGATTCCATATTTTCTTCCTATGTTGGAAATTTCAAGGAGTCAAATAATGAAAGTTTTTAACTTGAATCCATCTACTTTTGAATCCATTAAGTTTCATGCACTATACAATGAATATGAGAAAAATAGGTTTGCATATAGAAAGATTTTTTTTCCAAGGCACAAGAGACATGATTTGAAGAATGGTGTACCTTTAAATCCTCTATAGTTAGAACCATTTGATTGTGATGATCTTTAGGAATATTTCAAAATTATAGACTATGCATTATGTTGGGTCTTGCACAAGAATTTTGACATAAAAATGGATGTTACTTTGATGGTTTTAGCAATTGATATTCAAAATAAGTATCAAAATAGGGTTTGGGATTATGCTTCCTACATTGTTGAACACTTGCGTGAGGATTTGATTAAGTTGAAAGATGCAACCCCTCCATTGTCATGCAAACACTATTATTTGTTGATGCATATGTTGTTGTGAAAAGGTAGAATGGTGTTTAGAAAATTCATGAAATTGAGAGAAAGGGATAACATGGATAATGAGTTGCCTATGCAAATATGGACCCATATCTGGGATGTGCACTATCCTCAATCTAATTATGCTATGTTTTTTAATTTTTTCAAGTTTTTTTTGCTGGAGAAGTTGGGCCTAAATCCCATTTATAGAATCTTAAAAGGTGTGAAAGAAATATTGAGGCCTCTGGAGTATGAGGAGGGCACTACACAAAAATCCAATTGGGGGGAATGGTACCTCCAATCTGACTATACTACAATTAGAATTTATGTACCACTGGTGCCATCCCACAAGCTACCAGTATATATGTCAGACCAACAAGCCTTCATGGAGATAGTGTGGTAGATTGATTCCATGGATAAGGCACATTTTAGAAAATCAAGGAAGGCATCCTTGGTAACCCTTTCTATGGTTTTGTCCATTTCACTTGCACTTCAAAGGAAGGCATTGAGAGGTTTGGATCTATATTAAAAAAAATTATAATGAAACAAGATATTATAAGGTTTTGTGACCCTAAAGGGGTTATTACTATTGAGAGAAGAGCTAGAGGATTATTAGGGAGGCATCATCAATTCCTCTATCAAGAGGATGTGATCAAAAGCCTATCTTCTAACGAGGAAGTTGAAAAAATAAAAAATACATGGAAGAAAATTTGTGCAATTGAGGAGATGTTAAAAGAAAATCCTTTCTACGTTAGTCCTTACTTTGAGGTAGACGACAAATTTGTGCAAGAAAATTTGATGCTTGGATATTTTTAAGACAAAATTTTCTTTGAAAAGGTCAAGCAAGCTAAAATAAGGGCCATGGTAGCCAGAAAAATCATGATACACAAATAAGGAGCTAGCTAGCTCAATATTTTTCTCAATGCATTGAAGTACAAGCTAAGGAGATAGGAAACAACCTGCAATCACCCCATTGGTGACTTATTCTGAAACAGAGCAAGGAGGTGAAGGATATGCACCTAAGGAATTTGCAAAATACATGCTAGTGGAGGAGGAAGTGGATTAGATATTCCCATCTTCTGTTAAAGAAGATGCTTTGAGTATTGACATTTCTCCCAGCATAATTGTAAAATGGGAGTATAATGAAGCCGAGGATGACAATGTCAAGATAAAGGCTTGTGATGATTTCTTGTGTGATGATGCTTCTGTTCAAACAAAAGAATTCAGATATTTTGTTATCCATTTTAAAGGCTCTGATATAAAAAAAGAGAATAAAAGAGGAAAAAGGAAAGGTTGACCCTTCTTTGCAAGATGAAGTTGAGAAGGGAGGAAGGAAAAATAATGTAGGAAATTGTTGCTATGTCACTATAGAGTGCAAGAGCCCCAGTCAAAGGAAGTGGGATTCTACTGTTTCTTGGATGGGAATTGTCATCAACCATTGCATTAGATGAAATCAAGAAAGATCCAGATGCCTCCATCTTTGAGGATATTTTTTATAACAATTTTTTTGGCTCAATTTTTAGTCCTAAGTTGCATACACTTGCTATTTGGTATATGGCACCAAATATTGGGAAGCCTGGAGTGATAAAGTCTGTGAAGAAAGAGATTGGAACTGTGGTTGTTTAAAAGGCTACTAAAATGATAGCTACTGCAGTTGCACAGTTGATAATGCATGTTGCCATGTTGAATGTAGTCACAGCCCAGATCACATAAGCTAATTATGAAAAATTGTTGGATAAGTATAATAAACTGATGGATGAGCACAAGGTACTTTCCATTGCTACCAATACATCTAGGGTTTTCCTTCTCCAAAAAGTTATGCTTCATATTTTTCAACACAAGATAGAGAAACCCTATCACTGAGAATTCAGAGCTTGAGGTAGGAAGTACAAGTAGAGAAATAAAACACAAAGAAAGAAAAAATGGAGACAGACAAAGTGGCTAATGATATTTTTGATGATTTGTTAAAACATAGAGTAACAAAATTTATAAATAAAGTTGATAATGTGTGCGATGCCTACAAAAATATTCATGAGGAAAATGTGAAATACTTGCAGGTTCAAAAAGCATTCCAAACTGAGTGGAATAAGTGGAGTGCTAGGGTAGGAACATTGAAAGAAATGATGCCTCAAATGTAGGAAGACCCTGAAACTCCCACCAACATTCCTAATTTATTGAAGGTCGTTGATTTAGTAAATGAAATCACAACTTTTCATGGAAAGTTGACTCCAGAATAAGTTGAGAATGTTTAGAGAAATGGAAGGGAATAGTATGCCCAAGCTATTGAATGATAAGGGTGAATTAAAGGATTTTTCCAAATGGGAGCAAGAGTTGGGAGAACTACTTACTCATTCTAAGATGATGTTGAGTGTTGTTGATTATTCTATGTTGAATCTTAACATAGATAATATGACAAAAATAAAGATGAGGATGGACACAATTTTCAAAGAGGCCAAGGTGTTAATTGATGCAAGGTACAACCAACATAACACAAAATTATAGAAGTTGTTGGATATACAATGGCTAGCTGAGGAGGATTACAACACATGGCTTGAAAATTTTACAGGGTAAGTCTATGTTGAAGTATTGTAAAACGTCGTATCCTCTCCCTAATGAAAATTGATGATAAGTGTGGTAATGTGGATTGGGAAATACAATTTTGGGTCTTAAGTCTACAAATATGGTGAGTAATGGATGGGAGAAATACAATGCATAGCCTGGAAATAGTAAATATTAGGCTTTTGCTAAAGTATGGATAAAATATTATTTTCTCCCTAGTTTAAATTTGGTTACAAGGATGCAGACGTGGAAGATGTTTTGTCTCTTCTACTTTTCTACACTTTATGGTCTTCTCTCTTTTATGTTTTGTGTACATGAATATAATTTTGGAGCATGTGGATATTGCTACATCAGCCTGAAGATGCCTTTTGGAAGGTGGAATACGAACTCCATCAAAAAATGAAAATGGTTTTTGTCTCATGTAACATTTCCCTCAATTTGGAAATGCAAATATAACTCAAAAGGGAATGTATTTTGTATCAATCCAATTGAGAAGGGACATGTGTACTTTCTGGTCCGAAGCTTGTTTTTCTCCTTCGTTTCTATAAGAAGGAATTCAAGGCTAGAAGTATTGGTTCGTTGTTTTGTATTGATCACATAAAATTTTGTAAAGGGAATACATAGAACATTTTAAAGTTTTGTCTTAGGTTTTGAGTCAATCAGTCTACATATGTAATTTTGATAACATTACTAGAAATTGAATACAAAATGGTTCAAATTCAAATCCATTTCTCTCATGTGTACTTGTTTCATGAATTATGAATAATATGATCAAGGATTATCTTATTTATCAAAGATTGTGTGAATGGCAATGCAATAGAAATTTATAAGTAGTGTGATAAGTGTTGTTCTTTAAAAATGATGTAGAATCACATATCAAATTCAATACCATGGAATATAATATAAAATATAGAATATCACAATTTAATGGAATACAATATAAAATATCATCAATTACAGTTTGGAATATGATTCATGGAGTGCAATATAAAATAAAATATCATGAAGTGCAATGATTCACAATTTTGTGGAATACAATATAAAATATCATCAACTATAGTTTGGAACAATGGAAATTGATTCATGAGTGCAATATAAATACCTAAAAGATGCTAATTCAATTCCATTTCCCAAATGCAGTCAGGGTCCTGAAAATGGCATTCAACTTGAGATAAACTAAAAGAGTCATCTTGATTCTAAGTCTAGTATTCATTTTCTTTGGCCTGCATCTGAAATTCAACATTCATTGTGTCACTGTCATTTGTCCCACTACCACCACCACCATTACCAACTTTTGGAATTAGAGTGTTGCACAACCTTCTTCTTTCACATATGGACCTCCAAATTGTGAGTGCCCTTTCAAAAGGAAAATGTGTGACATTATACATAATTCCTTTCATCCTCAAGCAATTTTCCAAATTCTTGTCTAGTTTGTCTCTTAACTTTGATTTCAAAAATTCCAATGAATTGAAAACTCTCTCATTCTCCATCAACCCCAATATCATTGTTTGACATAAATCAACAAGTTTGAAATATTTTGATATCGAATCACATAATATTTCACTATGACCTAAGTTTGTCCAAACCTTTGCTATTGATCCCGATTCACAAGACTTCTCCATACCCATGGATTGAAATTTGTCCACCATACTTGCAAAATTCTTACATTTTTTTCTAAGCATATTTGCATTTATAATTCCTTCTATTATTTTCTCATTTTATGTTACACTTTTTAAAAGTGATTGATCAAGATATTTACTTTATCATGAAAATTTTTGGGCTATATTTGTTTACCCAAAATTGAGGATACACAATACCCATGGCTTCAAGTATTTCTTGTCGAAGGAATCTATCATAAATCTCTTGGGAAAGACATTTTGCAATTTCCTTCAAATTATCACTAACAAATTTAACAATGTCATTAAAATCTTCCTTTCTAACAGGTACTTCTCTGCTAGAGTGCCTGGTTGTTGTACAATGGTACATTTCTATCTCAAATATGTGTACACAAATACATAATTATCAAGCTTATTCAAATTAGTAATTTTCTACCAGATGAAATAATTTGGGCTTTCAAAAGTTATATCTAGATATAGATGATCGAGGGTCATGCATGTATGTCTACGTAGTTTGGAATAATCATAAATATACATAGTTCTATCTTGGGATTTTTTCACAAGATTTTTCATTTCATCCAACATGAGGAGAAAATGACTTAAAGTAAAGAGTGTCTCTATATCGCTTAACCTATGTAATAGGTTAGGAGCTTTGTCTACTGTGTTGTGATGCTTGTGTATTACTCCAATCAAGGATTGATATTTTGAAAGAACTTGTTGCACTAGTCTGTGCGGGGAGATCCATCTACTATCAACATCCTTAAGAAGCTTGTTTCCTATTCTTATTCCCTTAGCAAAATTTTTAAATCCATGAAGCATTTGGGACTTTGACAGAAGTATGTGTAGAGCTCGTAGACTAGATTTTCAACTTTTGATACTGTAGGAAACTTGCTTACAATTTTGAATGCTAAATTCATTCTGTGGGCCATGCAGTGAATGCCAAGCATGTATGGTGCACAAGTATTTTGTAATTTTTTGTAAACACTGCTCCTATGACCTTGCATCACTGCAACTCCATCAGCTCCTACACACACCAACTCTTTGGCAATTGTCAAGTCATCCATACCTGTAATTTCATTCAAATATTTCTTGACTAGTTCAAATAGATTTTGTGATGTTGAATTGTCCTTCATTTTATGAACATAGAGAAGATGAGCTTGGTGGACATGTTGTTTTATAGTATACACATGCATATAGATGCAAGAAGTATTATCTACCGCAGTAACTTCATCTAAAGATAATGCAATGAAGTTAGACTCTTTTACTTTCTCCTTTAAATCTTGCTTTTCCACTACAGCAAGACAATTTCCCCATTCCCATCCAGAGTTTACTAACCAATGTGAGCTAGGAAAGTGAGGAACACCCAAAAAAGATAATAAATTAGAATATTTTGGGTAGTCTATCATAGGATTCCCTCTTGACAAAATATGAAAAACAACACTCATTTGAATAGTTTTTGACAGATTTGTTCCTTCCATTACTTTTCCAAATCGAGCCTCAATTGTACCTCAACATGCAACAAACTTTGACATTCTTTGATTATGCTCTGTCATATTCTGCGACATACTTAACATGAAGACATTCTTCCTTTGATTTTCATCGTACGACTAATTCTTTCTTTCTATCTATGATTTTTTTCATAAACTTTATCGATATGCTTTTCTATAGTGTCAAGCTTTAGCTACAACTTCTTGTCTCTTTTACATTTCCAACTACAAATCATACATGCATTCTGTTGCAGTTTCAAAATTGTTTGCTTTCCCCACTGGTACAATGAATGGGTACTTTGACAACCAACCAAGTTAAAATTCCTTGTCATTTCCCACTCACACCCCACTTTTGATTTTCCTTTTCTTTTCTTGCTACCAACATCATCCTGATCCAATTCAATTATCTCATTCTAGCTAACTAGGGTATCCCTTGGAACATCTTCTATGGTATTTCCATCCTCATTTGACTTGTTTAACTCAATGACAATCTCACCTTGACCTTCCAATGGCAGTGAGGTATTGTGGATGCCTTCTTCATTAATATTTGGTGGAAGAGTTGATG
>VDFB02329202.1:0-27929 GCA_007258455.2 Sequoia sempervirens | reverse complement strand
GGTCTGAGATAAGGCCACCAAACTCCTCAAACAATCCCTCAGCAAGAACTCCTAGAACCACATCCAGCACCAGCACCAAAGAAGAGACAAAGGGACCCAAAAGAAGAAGGACAAGGCAAGGAAAGCCTCCAAGCAGAGAGAGAAGAGAGCCGACAAGACAATGAAAAACAACCTCCAACCCTACATGCCAATCAAGGTCTGAAACATGTCAAAAAATGTCTATAAATAACTCCACTAGAGGCAGACCAACAACCTTAACCCCAAGCAGCGAAAGCCCCCACACATAGGCAAATAAGCCCCAAAAAGGCTAGAGAAAGCCAGGAAAGCCTATAGAAGGAGAAAGAGGAGAGAGGGCACAGCAAGAAAAATCCACTTCCAACCCTACATGCCAGCCAAGGTCTGAGATAAGGCCACCATTCTCCTCAAACAACCCCACAACAAGAACTCCTAGCACCACAACCAACACCACACACACATACATAGAGAACCACACCCCAAAGATCAACCCCCACTTAGCACAAAGCCAGAACAACAAGGGAGACCATGGGAAAAGCCAACACAACAGCTGCATGGGAGAGCACCCATAAAGGAAGCCACAACTCGAGCAGTAAAACAGAGCGAACTGAGGACAAAGAGACCAAGCAGCAGCACGGGAATAGCAGCGCCAAACGAGCCCCCGTCATCATCTCCCTCCTCATCCACTTCGTCCCCATCTCCCTACAAGGAATTTTGTTGGATATATGCTCATATTTATTTACATTGGACTATAATAATTTTCCTATTTCTCAAGTTATATCTTAACTACATCTCTAATTAACAAATGGGTGAATATTTGGTGGTTGGAAGGTAGTTATACCACATTTGTATTTATATGTATCATTGCTCAAATAATTTGAGTGATCACATACTGATATTATCTTCTGTGTAATCATGGTCTATCTTGCCATTTCATTTGTTTTTCTCTATAAATCCTATGGGTACTTGAATTGATCTTAACATTTAGTGTTTGTTGTACCTACACTTGCAAATGAAAAGCTTGGTATATCATGATATTATGGGGATGGGAAGTTGAATAGCTTCCCACCTTGTGTCTTAGTCATTCAATAATTTTATAAAAAAATGGAAGACACATTAAGCAATATGTGTAATAGGTACGCAAGTAGTTGGCAATAATGTGATACATTTATAAAGAATGCTTAATACTTGATGCAATGAATGATTGAATAGTAAACTATGTGCAAATATAAATATTCAATATTTATTGATGTAATTAAAATCACTAGTATAAAATAAAGGTAGTGGATTTGATGATAAATGTGATCCTAAGTTAGATTAAAATTGAATGAATGAATGTTAGTTTTTGGATACCATCCATGAGGTCAAACAACCTATGGGACCCATGGATCACCAACAACATTAAATAATAAACTATGTACAAATATAAATATTCAATATTTATTGATGTAATTAAAATCAGTAATACAAAATAAAAGTAGTGGATTATTTTGATGATAAATGTGATCCTAAGTTAGATTAAGATTAAATGAATGAATGAGTTTGTGATCCTAAGTTAGATTAAGATTAAATGAATGAATGAGTTTTTGGATAACATCCATGACGCCAAACAACCTAAAGGACCCATGGAAACACAACAACCCAAAACAAACACACCGCCAACATTGCTTCTCCTTCTAGAACAACTTTTACCTACATCAAGGCCACATTAATCTTGTTTTCAAAAGAGAACGTGCTAAAACACCCTAGTCTCGATTCCAATAGAGAAAATGCTAAAACTATGTACTAAAGACACACGAGATTTGCGTAAAACGAAAGGGAAAAGTAAAGGGCTATACTTTCCGCTTTCCTTCTTTGTAAATATGCAACGAAGGGTCTCAGATGAGCCAGCAGGGTCGCGACTGTGCAGATATTTCGCCTCCTTTTAGGTTAACCATGCCTCATAAATATTTACTTCTCCAATAGCTCTGCAAGTACAATTGATTTAAGTTTACTGTCTGCTTTTTTCACAGTTTTTGTTGATTGTCTTTCTCTTCGCCTGTAGCTCATTTAGCTACTTAGTGCGTTTCTGTCAGTTTTTTTCTTAGCCTACTTGTTGTTTCTCTGTTGGTGGGTACCCTTGGGGTCCTCATTTCGTACTCTCCTACTTTTAGTAAAGCTATCGTACTCTCCCTACTTTTTGTAAAGCTATCGTTTTGAATTACAAGTAAACAATCGAACAATGAATTGAACAACTGTTGAAGTCATTAAGTCTTGATCTTTTAAAATTGTCCTGGATGAGCAGAGGTTAAACAAGTTACGGAAGGATGCCAGCCACCAGTTGCAAGTTAAATCAGAATAAAATAACCCCAATGATGGAAGAGTTAGTCGTTAAGGAAAGCTCAGAAACGGATACCATGAAAAAGACAATGAGAATGCGTCGAGATTCTATTCGTCGGATGATAGGTAGGTGTGTTTGGATGAGTTGAGATCAGAACACGAACTTGTAAAACTGGACGTTTAAATTTTAGTAATTGAGAAGGTCATTAGGGCTAAGATTCTTACATGTCCAGTCTTTTGACATGGAATAACCTTTTTTGCAATGATTTTTGGCTTTGATTGTGTGAGAATTTTTGCATCAAGGTTTCGGATCACACTCCATGATCCATCATCAGGGTGAGAGCAGAGCAAAAGGATAAAATGAAAAGTTGTAGATCAAGAGCTACCTAAAAAGAACACAAAAAGAGGGAGGGGAGAGAATGGGGCACGAAGACCAAGAAGGACAAGCCATTGAGAAAAGAATAAAATGAAATAAAAGGAGAAAAAAGCTAGAAGGATGAATAGGGGAGAAGACCCAGTAGCCGCCCGCCATTGAATAACCGCCACCTCCATGTTCACTTAACCCCCGAAAAAAAAAATTGACTTTGATCCATTAAAAAACTTTATGTTATTGAATAACTAATTACAAAAACACCAATAGCCGCTCATTAAGTGCTAAAGTGACTGATTTAAGTAGATTTTAAGTGCTAAAACAGCTATAATTGATTGAAATTATAGCAAGTGGGTATTGGGACAGCGCTCTAATAGGTGACTTTTTTACCTCCGCGCGCATATCCAATGCTCCCGCACTCAATCGAATTGCCCAGAAGCTGAAACCTTAGTTATAAGCACTTAACTCATGTGCAAAAAAAACCCATAAATTTTTTTTCCGATTCAACATACGGTTTGAATTCTATGGTTGCGCGAAGTTAGCCCTGGCAACTACTGGGTCTTCTCCCCTAAACATTGGAAACCTAAAAAAGACAAGCATAAAAATCCAAACAAATGCAGCCACATAGGAAAGCAAGAAAATGAAAAAGTAAATATAAGAATACAATTGCATAAAGAAATGCAAATAACTAAAATACAATTAAATAAACAACAATACAAAATATAAAAGAGCAATCGAATAAATATATATATGAGTTTGAATAATAATATAAATGAATATGAAATAATAATAAAACATAAGACAATAACATAACAAACCAAAACACAATTTCAAAAAAACACAAACAATTAAAACTAAACCAAAAACAACAACCAATACCAAAATAAAACTAAACACAAACTACAAAAGCACCAAACTCAAAAAGAAAAAACCAAACCAAAACCATTAAAATAAAAACAACCAATACATAGAACAAACTAGCAAAAACTACACAACACAAAAAATAATTGCATTCATGTATATGAAAACAAATGCATATAGGAATGCAATCAACCAAACAACAAAAATACACAACAATACAAGATATAAATATGCAAACAAAAAAATGTAATAGTATTAAAACTAGCAATTGCACCTTGGTGTGCAATGGGTATGCCGAGAAACCTTTTGATAAGTTTAAAATTGTATGGGTAGAACATAGTATGTGAAGTTAAGAACAATAGAATGTGAATTGAGGTTTGCTCGAAAAAATTAGTTGTTGCCATGGTCATATTGATTGCCAAAATACATTAGATTGTAAATATGCATTTGTTGAATGTGGTAATGCATGAGGTCAATTTTTCTACTTATGTTCTCTTCATGTACATATCATCTCTAAATTTTATTTGAGTTTAAGATGTGGAGAGAATTTCAAGTTAGATGTTTTCAATTTAACAATCTAAATTTTCATTAATTTACCACTACATTTGTACCCGATGAAAGAACAAGAAAATATCTCATGGAATGCAATTATCACCATATACATAAGACACAACTTTTCTCTCAAGGCAATCACACTATTATACTTAAACTATAAAGGATAGAGGAATTTTGAATCCCTACCTCTTTTATCGAAAATCTTGATGGGTGAGAGTGTCTCATGGAACACAATTATTACAATCACACTGACATAGAGCCCAATGAATATTTAATGCACTTTGTAGATATAAATGACTAAAATAACTTCAATCGTTTTACATCATTAAAAATGTCTAGAGCCCAATGAATATTTAATGCACTTTGTAGATATAAATGGCTAAAATAACTTCAATTGTTTTGCATCATTAAAAATATCTATTAGTTGTAGATCCTAAATAGAAATGTATGTAAAATGTGGAAGTGTAGATAAGGTAGATGAATTGGTAAACAATTTTTGAGCAGACATAATAGTAAGTAGCGAAGGAGTTGCATAAAAAGGAATTTGTAAAGAAGCAATGTGCAGATAGAGGATTATAGTAGACACATTTGGAGAAACTAACCTTGTAGATCCATCATCAGGATAATGCATGCAATCAGAGAGAAGAAAAAAATGGATCATGGAGTTTGATCCGAAACATTGATTCACAAAAATGCACACAATTTCAATCCAGAAAACTAAACAATTCTTGATCATGGACTTTGGAAACTTGATGTTGTTAAATATTGATCACTAATAATACAAAAGAATAAACTTAATTACATTAAATCATATAATTAAATCTAATATTAAATATATAATAAATAGATTTAAATAACAATTATATTTAAATATATAATTTTATAATATATAATAATAAATATAACTGTAATATAAATTTTATATAAACTAAATATATAAAAAATAATTGATATAAAAGATAATAAAAATACACCACAAAATATTCTTAAAAAATATTTTTTTAGAAAAAGAATCTTCTTAAAATAATAATTTATAAGATTAAAAAAATTCACTTTTAAAACCAAACATTAATACATGGTCAAGAAAGGTGTTTGTCAGGTAGTTTTTCTTGTTAAAGTTATCTTTTAAAATATGTCTAAATAAAAAAAGTCTTCATTTTTCCTTAAATAATCCCCCATCTTCTCTCGTATTCAAGGCACTTTAAATTATGGAATTTACCCAAGCTATTATGAAGGCCACGTACTTAGATGGATTTCAGTAAAGGCTTCTGACAAATGTACAATTGATTTAATTTTGTAAATGATTTTCGCTAATCCTGTTCCATATGTCCATGCATTGAAACCGCCTTGAGATCAAAGAATGAACGATAAAATGGAAATACAACCGGGGAAATGGCAAAACGGTGAAAAAATGAACGGACGAGATATTTTTCATAGGAGCATTCTTAACCGTTAGATCTGAAAAATAGGTTGTGTATTTCATAGAGGGAAATAAAATGATAGATTATATTCTAATTTAATGGAGCTCACGTCCATTTTAAATAGGAAATTGGGCGCTACGACACAAATCCAGAGGCATCTCCCCTTCTAACTTGTAAAAGCGTATCAACGACTATCTAAGACAATGTGCTCATTATGAGGATCTTGGTCGTTATTTTCATTTTAATGAACACACCCAAAAACCCTCGCAGATGATGTTGGCCATAATTTTCATTTTTATAAACATACTCTCAAACTCACGGATTATGTGACTGTAATTTTCATTTTAACTGAAGACACTTCCACCGCGACGCCCTATCACAGGATCGAGCTGGAGCCGGGTTCCCCACCACCAGCCTTTGCATCGTATAGGAGGAGCTTAGGAGGCAACTCAAAGACTTGATCGACGCAGGGTAGACATAGGGAGAGGAGATAGGGCACTGTTAATGCGAGGCAATGCAAACATTAATTTGTCTGCAGGCGTGACAGAAGGAATGTTTGGTTGTTTTAAACAACAATCAACGGTTCAATTTGAACGATTTGTCAACCATGCTCTGTCTGCGCTTTTAGACCGTTAAAGAAGAAAATGAGCTTTGAAAGTTCATATAGGGCACGCCTTATGCGTAAAAATATATATAGGAAATGAAATATATAAGAGAGTTTTATTAATATAAAATAATGCAATAACACAAAAACATGAAAAACAATTACAAAAAATCAACCAAAATTATAAACAAAAAAGTGCATGCAAAAAATACATAAAAATACCAACAAGAGGGCAATTAAAAATCATATATACTTAATCCAAAAATATTATAATTCAAATTCATATATATTAAAACAAAATCATAATAAGCATATATATATGTAAGAGCGCAAATATACATATATATACACACAAACATATATTATAAATATACATGCAAATAAATACAAATATTATATATATATATATATATATATATATATATATATATATATATATATATATATATATATATATATATATATATATATAAAGCATATATATATATATATATATATATATATATATATATATGTTGCTTTAATTATAATTTATGTATATGAAATAAAATAATATTTACAGTAAAATGAAATATGCATGTACACACACATGTATATATTACATAAACATATATAATAAATGCATATAAAAATATTTACATATGCAGAATATAAAGATAAACATATGTATAAAAGAAACAAAACCAAACTAATAAAAAAATAAAGTCGCTCAAGGACAATAAAATGAATGAGCGAGAACAAAATCAATGGAACAAAAGAAGGAAAGATAAAAGAAGAAACTCGAAGGGAGAAGAGATAAAAGGGAAAAAGCAAAAAGACGAGAGCTACAGGGGGCTAAAAACCACAAGAAACAAAGGGAAAGATACTAAAAATACAAGGAAGGCAGGCTAAAACCAAAGAGGGAACCCATGGCTACACCATCGACCTACTCATAAATAACCCCTTGGAAGGAGAAAAAAGTAGACCTTAAGCACAATTCAACAAGGGAAGCAATCTCCTCATTAGATTAGCGCCTAACAATCTCCATAGAGGCCGATATGGGAACCTTGGTGAAAAGAGAAACCACATCGAAGCTCACTAGAAGGTCGTTACTCTCTAACCTTTGGTCCTTGGCAAACTCGACAAAATGGGTGGAATTCTTGATGAAGGAGTCTGACTTCCCAACAAGATATTCTTTTTCTCAAAAAATCTAATGGTTCCCTTGGGCGTCATGTGTATCGCAAGGCCACCCACACTGATCTTTATCTCCTCTCGTCTTCTCATCACCACCTGTGCCAAAAAAGTGGGGTCCTTAAAACTCTTGCCTTGAGAGCCTTTAGAATTTGTGATGAAGATAACTTAAATCTTGAGCTAAACCATCTTCGTCGTGTGTTCACTTTAAATGGGTACTCTAATAAGAAAATTTATAGGGCCTTCAATCAAGCCAAGGCATGGTTCCTCTCCATCTCTAAACCCATCCACTCTTCTGGTCCCCTCGTGGCCTCCCTCCCCTTCGTTGATGGCTTATCCCAAAAAATCTCCAAGATCCTTCATAAAAAAGGTCTCCTTTGTGCTTTCAAACCTATGAGAAATCGACTCCCCTCTCTCAAAGATCCCAAGGGAATCCTTCTCCACTCAGGTGTCTACAAGGTTGTGTGCTCATGTGGTGCACCTTATATTGGTGAAATCGGTCGATCGTTTAGCACTAGAATTAAAGAGCACATTGTTGACATTAGACATGAGTGGGTCCTCAAATCTACTTTAGCCAACCACTCTTCTTCCACCAAACACCATATTTGTCTTGAAAACACCCAAATCTTGCACAAAGAAGATAATTTTGTCAAAAGGAAGCTAAAAGAAGCCATTAAAATCAACAACCACCACTTGAACCTTAATCAAGACGAAGGGTGGAGGTTGAGTCAAGCATGGCATCCCTTATTAGCCAACCTTCAAACTTGTCTTCCCCCTTCCTCTCTCTGATCCCCCTTGTTCCCTTGTTTGATGGGTGTCCTTGCATCCCTTCCCTCTCTTGGGTCTCCTTGTATCGGTCCTTTCCTTTCCCTTGTTTTTGTTGGCCTCCTCTTTCTTCCTCTTCGGTTTCCCTTGTTGCCCCTTCCTTCTTTGCAGTTACTTGTGCTTTTAGTCTTCCCTTTTGGTTTTAGCCTTCCTTTCTTTTTTAGTGTCTTTCCCTTTTTTTCTTGTGGTTTTTGGCCCCCAGTGGCTCTCGTCTTTTTGCTTTTCAGGTCTCGCCACTTCCATTCTTTATCTCTTCCTTCCATTCCATTCCATTCCTTTATTTATCCACCAATTTCCTTCCTCCATTCCATTTCCTCTCTCTCTTTATTTCCTTCTCTGCTACTCCTATTTATTCTCTCTTTCTCTCTCTCTCTCTCTTTCATATATATATATATATATATATATATTTAATAAATAATATTTATTCATTATATATAGATATAATTGTAAAACATATATATATATATATAAGTTAGCTTTATCTCATATATATATATATATATATATATATATGTATATATATATATATATATATGCTTATTATGATTTTGTTTTAATATATATGAATTTGAATTATAATATTTTTGGATTAAGTATATGATTTTTAATTGCCCTCTTGTTGGTATTTTTATGTATTTTTTGCATGCACTTTTTTGTTTATAATTTTGGTTGGTTGTTTTAATTGTTTTTCGTGTTTTTGTGTTATTACATTATTTTATATTAATAAAACTCTCTTATATATTTCATTTCCTATATATATTTTTAATACTATTACATATTTTTGTTTGCATATTTATATCTTGTATTGTTGTGTATTTTTGTTGTTTGGTTAATTGCATTCCTATATGCATTTGTTTTCATATACATGAATGCAATAATTTTGTGTTGTGTAGTTTTTGCTAATTTGTTCTATGTATTGGTTGTTTTTATTTTAATGGTTTTGGTTTGGTTTTTCTTTCTGAGTTTGGTGCTTTTGTAGTTTGTGTTTAGTTTAGTTTTGGTACATTGGTTGTTGTTTTTGGTTTAGTTTTAATTGTTTGTGTTTTTTTTGAAATTGTATCTTGGTTTGTTATGTTATTGCCTTACGTTTTATTATTATTTCATATTCATATATATATATGAATTAAAATATATATTTCTTTGATCGCTCTTTTATATTTTGTATTGTTGTTTATTTAATTGTATTTTGGTTATTTGCATTCCTTTATGCAATTGTATTCTTATATTTACTTTTTCATTTTCTTGCTTTCCTATGTGGGTGCATTTGTTTGGATTTTTATGCTTGTCTTTTTTAGGTTTTCTAATGTTTCTTCATCCTTTTAGCTTTTTTTTTCATTTTATTCTTTTCTTAATGGCTTGTCCTTCTTGGTTTTCGTGCCTCATTCTCTCCCCTCCCTCTTCTTGTGTTCTTTTTAGGTAGCTCTTGGTCTGCAACTTTTCATTTTATCCTTTTGCTTTACTCTCATCCTGATGGTGGATCACAGAGTGTGATCCGAAACGTTGATGCAAAAATTCTCACACAATCAAAGCCAGGAAATCATTGCAAAGAACATTATGGATTGTGGAAACTTGATATCATTAATGGAATAACCTTGTAGGAAATTGTATCCAAAGGACCTATGAGGGAAGCTCACTTTCAGTCTCATTTTATGTGAAAAACTCTTTGGAAATTTAACCTCAATTTTTTAGAATTATTTTGTTGGGTGCTTTGTTGATATGCCTCCACTTGCAGTCTCCTTTACATACGTCTTCCACATCATCAAGTTTAACATATGATTATTGTGATCAAGACATACAACTCTTGAATTAATAGGGTCCATTTCTTTTGCAACCTTGATTTCATGCTAGTTATTGTAACGATCTGTTGCAATATGCTCAACTCTTTTAGGTTTATGTGTATTGAAACAGATTAATCAAAGACCAACAAAAACTAAATTGTTGAAGTCAAAGGATTCGTGGGATTTGGTTGGAAGAGCCATTGAAGACCAAGAGTAGGTTGTGTGAGTTAAAAATTGGGGTAGTTGTGGGTCTCAACCCATCATAAATGGTGTTGGAGGCAAGTGGAATGAGGTAGTGCCCGAAGGTGCCTCTAATGGTTTTTCTATCAAGGGACTCTTAGCATTGTTGTGGAAATGACAAGTAAAACCCACAAATTTAAATAATTTTGCAGTACAAGTTAGTTGTAAAGAAATCACAAAGAAAATAAAATGGAATAACAAAATAATAGACAAGACATAGATTTACGTGGTAAAAATTTGACAATATGTCAAGGAAACGTCTACAAGAAAAATTAGAAGTATCCTTATTACTTAGAGAAATTGATTGCAATCTTCACACAATTGTTTCTATTCAATTACAATTACATTCTTTTGTCTTTAAAGCAACAAGATATATATAATATCTTCAAAATAACAACCTTTGTCAAACTTAAAAATGAACTTTGTTTTATTGTTTTATTTTTTTCACAAGATTTTGCTTTATTTCCTTTATTTTTGTCACTATCCAACAATTTTCATCTTGACAACAATCTACTTGATACTTGTCCATGGCACCCATTCATCACTTTTTTTGCAAGCCAAGAGAAGCCAAACTCCACTTCAACTTTTTTAACTATATTGGTTTTGTAAGTTACATGTTTGCACAATTTTCTAGTGTATGAACTTTCTCAAGAGCTACTCCACCTCCATCAATAAATTGTTTTACAAAACAATATTTACTTGCAATATTCTTAGTCCTACTATGATAAGCTAGATTTTTAGTCAAATGTATAGTACTTTGACTATTACAAAATACAATCACCTTGTCTTGCACTTTTCCAAACTCACCCAAAAGATCCTTCAGGCAAATTGCCTATTTTCATGCATGTGAGACAACCATATATTTTGTCTCAGCAGTGGATTAAACAACCATTTATAGAAGCTTTGACATCTAACAAATAGGTCCTCCTTCAAGAGTAAAGACATAACTTGATGTAGATTTCCTTTTATCCAAATAATCTGCAAAATTTAAATCAACATAACCACAAATTGAACTGGTACAAACATCAAAAGAGATACAATAATCACTTTTGCCTCTAAGATTACAAAGCACCCAGTTCATTGCTGCCTAATGCTCTTTACTTGGATTTGTCATGTATCTATTGGCAAACCAATTGAATGTGAAATATTTGGTCTTGTACATACCATCACATATATTAAACTTCCTACTGTATTGGCATATGGTACACAAGACATATAATCCTTTTCTTCTTTATTATTAGGACATAAACTTGAAGTAAGTTTAAAATGAGAAGCTAAAGGGATATTTATTGGTTTCACATTCTTCATATCGAATCTTATGATGATCTTCTCCACATACTTATGCTACGATAACCAAAGCTTACCATGTTCCTTTTCTTTGTGTGCTTCCGTGCTAAAAATTTGTTTTGTTGTTCCTAGATCCTTCATATCAAAATTCCTAGCCATTTGAGTCTTTAACCTGTTGATCTCAACTATGCTTTTGCTTGCTACAAGCATATCGTCAACATATAATACCAAAATAATAAATAAACCATTTTTCAAAATTTTGAAGTAAACACAATGTTCATACACACTCCTTGTAAAATTTTGGCTCACCATGAAAGAATCAAACTTCTTATACCATTGCCTAAGAGATTTCTTTAGGCCATACAATGATTTTTTGGGTTTGCAAAGAAATTTTCTGTTGCAATTTTGAACAAACCCTTCTGGCTATTCCATATATATATCTCCTCATCCAAATCTCCATGTAAAAAAATTGTCTTAACATGATCTAATTTCTTTAACTCAAGATCAAGTAAAACAAAAAGTGCTAAAACAACCCAAATAGAAGCAAGCTTAACAATTGGGGAAATTTTTTCATGAAAATCAATACCTTCCTTTTGAGAATACCCTTTTTCTACCAGTCTTGCTTTGTACTTTTCATCTTTATCATCAATGCCCCTTTTCAATTTGAAGACTCATTTACAACCAACAACTTTCCTACACTTTTTGAGTTCTACTAGGTCCATTGTTTTATTATTCTCCAAGGCATCCATTTCTTCTTTCATTGTTATTTTCCATTTAGCATTTTCAGTACCATCCATTGCTTCCTGATAACAACTAGGTTTCCCATCATTAGAAATCAAAGTAACAAATGAACATAATCATTATACCTTTTAGGTGGATTTCTAACATGTGTAGATCTCCTCAAATCTAGTTGTGGAATTTCCACATTTTCTTTTAGATTTTTTGTATCCTCATCTTCTTCTTTGGAAGCTTCTTCTTGCTCCCTATTTTTTATAGATGGACGAGTTTTCGATTGAATTTTTTGATGTTGAGGTACGTGTTCTTGTTTGAAATCAACTTCTACTATGTCTGATTTTATGTGAGGAGATTCATCAAATACTACATCTCTGCTAATAATAACTTTGTGGGTAGTAAGATCCCACAATCTGCATCCCTTAATTCCATCACCATAACCAACAAAGATATATTTCTTGGATTTGGGGTCCAATTTAGAATATTGATCTTTTGTTGGGTTTTTTTCCCAAAAGGGTTTCCTAAGGTACATATTGTGTTAATATCTTTATGTGGATTTTATTTTTGTTATTATAAACATCATTTTCATTTTACTTCTTTTATTTGTGATGTATATTAGTCATTAAAATTAAATTTACAACATAATATTCCTAATCAAAGAATTAACCCCTATAATCAACACTCCTTTGTTGCCATGCTAAACCTTTTTAAATGATAATGTGACCACCGAGTTCCCCTTGCATCTTTCTAATAATTCTCAAAACACCTTCTAGTGGCTTCCTTTTTTTGTTATTTTTACCTTTCATTGTGGATTTAAAATGTTTGTTGAAATCTTTTCCCTCTTTATCACACGACACTCAACTATTAATGCCTAACGTGCTCTCTTTTTCTACCACACCAACCTCCTTTAAATGTCATCATAACCTCTAGCTTTCCTTTATGGATTTTTGACACTTCTCAAAACACCTTCTCACGATGAACTTCTTAGATTATTCCAATCATTCAAACATGCTAGATTTCAAGAAACCCCATGACTCTTGGAGCTATTAATTCTCACATATGAATATTTAGGTTGTGAGAAACAACAAATACACACACCAATATTATCTCTTATTCAACAACACCATAAATTTAAATCTTGCAAGCATTTCTCCTTTCAATGTCTTCCTAACATAGTCCCCCTTCCAAACCATCTATCTCCCTGCATAAATAAACTTTCTTCTCTTTCAATTACACTCCCTCCAGGTAAGGGAACACCGCGTACATCATGAATTAGTATGGCCAAGGTCTACAAAAACTCTTCCTAATTAAATATAGACATTTCCTAAAACATAAGTCACCTTCCCCCATTAATTTGGTAGAGATCTCTCATTCCCGTAGCATTAAATCACACCACTCACCTAAAATTTACATTCTTTTCCCAAATCATATTTCTTCCATTAATACATTTTTCACTTGTTGCCAAAATCTAAAATGGCTCTTACTACACTCTTCTTCATTCAACACATGGCATTCTCAACTACCTTGAACTTCTCATTTTAACAAGTGGCACTCCTTAACCACTCAAATTTCTATGCTTATTTCCAAAGATTTGATTTTTTTATTTTATTTGGACTACATCCCAAAGGTTAAGTTTAATTATAATGCCATTCATTTATGTTACAAGGGCAACCTTACCAAACATGCTCACATTACACACACACACACATTTATAACATAAAATAAATATACACAACATAGATATCCTTAATTTGTCCTCTATGTAAGACCACATAATACTACAAGATTATAATTCAAGACATACTTCTCATTATAGGTTTAAATCACAAGATTAATCTTACAAAGAATATCAAGACAATGACAACCATCTTGTGCCCAAGTATTCATAACTAAGATTTATGGGTATCACACAAGGATCAGTTCCTCTTTAACATCTAAGGAGAAACATGTGTTTTGGACATAAGATAATTATGTTGATTTTGGCATGATTTAACCTATTATCTACACAATTAAACACACATCAATACATAAAAGATGTTCATATAGTTGAAGGAGAATAGTGGAATGACAACATCATATCATATAAATGGTACAACCAATCCATACATAAGAACTGTAAGCTATCTTGCAACCATTTCCATTACATATATGAGCCATATAAGAAATACTAACACATCATGTTTATCAAGGACCACACAATTTCACATTTGAAATGATCAATATTTTCATGTTTCAAAGAAAGAAACATAAAGTGCAGTTTTTCCCAATAAACATTCACACAAGGCTCTCATCAAGCATATGTAGTACCAAAAAATAATTTTCACATGGTTGAGTATTACAACATCATGATAGTGGTGATGTGATGGAGAATTGGTAGTGCTAAGGACTTATGTTGTTGTTCTCTTTACAGTTGTGTTGTGACACAAATTGACTCCATATGTTTCTTAAGTGCATTGTGGTGTAGATTTGTGTGAGTTGTAGATCTAATGATGTTATAGATCCTAATGCTTTTCTAGAGATTATAAAATTGATATAGTTATTATTGAGACAAAGATTTTAGATTATTTTAGATGGTTTGTATATGTGTTGGTTGATTTTGTTGAGTTGCTATATTTGAGAGTTGGCTTGTGGATGTCTTGTGGCATTTTGTATTGGTGCTCAAATCTTTTGTGTGGCTAGTAGACATGTGTTGGTGTACATGATCCCCCACATTGATTTAGATCAATGATGTTGTGATACTAGTCTCATGCTTAAGTGTTTTAGATGCACTTGATTGTTCTTGTTAATAATTGATCTAGTTGTTGGTCTACATGTTCCTCTTATCTATGCACATACATACATACATATATATGATTATGATGATGATGATTTAGTGATGATATAGATTTTTTTTAGATTGATCAACTAAATAATACTCATATTGGCCACTCATGGATTGACCATTTTAATATAGAAGCCACATTTGGAGATTTGGCCTTTTTGGTAGATTTTAAGATTATTTTTGACAATTGAGTTGTATTACATCCCAATGATGATGAGATTTGAAGGCTTCTAGCCATGAGTGACCATTAAGGATTGCTCACATCTATTGCATTTTGTCCATAGTTTAAGAAATTTGTACAAATGGTTCATATGCACCTTCATGATTGATTTCTTCACATGTAGGATCAATTAATTATCTTGATGACAAGATACCATTTAGGTCTCTGGAATCTAAACACTTGATTCTCATAATTTTGAGCATTGATTCTAGATTTTGGAGTGTAGATGATCAATGATAATGCCTAACACATCATGATTTTGGAGGGAGCACTGATGATGAGAGAAATCAATTGATTGTTAACCTTTGAGTTGATCATCTTTTCTTGGAGAGTGACTACATCAATGATTGCACATACAAATTCACCATTTTTTGAAGATATACCTGTAACATAATTGTCAAAAATTTATCACATTAGACAATGACAACATCTAGGAATGCACGCCACTTATATTTATGGTTGCATTGAATTGAGGAATTTAGTCTTTTGAGTGGTTGATTGATTGGCATGTTAGAAACTAAGTCACCATATTTTGAGGATCAACACTTTCATTTTGTTGGACTTGCAATTTTTTAGTGTTGACATGTGCCTTTATAGGTTTGAGATATTTTATTGATAGGACTTTGATTTGTCCATGTATGTATTATGGCACAATTTTATGCAACATTTATTTCTTACTTTTGGGGTTACCTAGTTGATATCAACCTAAGTTATCCAACTTATTTGCTTTCTTTGGTAAATGGTGGTTAGATGGATCCATTGGAAAAATACATCTTTTCAATAAGTTGATTGAGACTATGGATTGTAAGGGGGATTGTTTGCATGTTCTTATAACTCATCTAATCCTAACTAGATACCTTGATTTTAGAGTACAAGGGAGTTTGTTGGATACATGCTCATATTTATTTACTTTGGACTATAATAATTTTCCTATTTCTCAAGTCATATCTTAACTACATCTCTAATTAACAAAGGGGTGATTATTTGGTGGTTGGAAGGTAGTTATACCACATTTGTATTTATATGCATCATTGATCAAATGATTTGAGTGATCACATACTAATATTATCTTTTGTGTAATCATGGTTTATCTTGCTATTTCATTTGTTTTTCTCTATAAATCATATGGGTACTTGAGTTGATCTTAACATTTAGTGTTTGTTGTACCTACACTTGCAAATGAAAAGCTAGGTATATCATGATATTATGGGGATGGGAAGTTGAATAGCTTCCCACCTTGTGTCTTTGTCATTAAATAACTTTATTTAAAAATGGAAGACACATTAAACAATATGTGTAATAGGTATGCAAGTAGTTGGCTATAATGTGATACACTTATAAAGAAAGATTAAGACTTGATGCAATGAATGATTGAATAATAAACTATGTGCAAATATAAATATTCATATTTATTGATGTAATTAAAATCACTAGTATAAAATAAAGGTAGTGGATGATTTTGATGATAAATGTGATCCTAAGTTAAATTGAGAGTTAAATTAAGATTGAATGAATGAATGAAGGTTTTCCGATAACAACCATGAGGCCAAACAACCTATGGGACCCATGGATCACCAACAACATTAAATAATAAACTATGTACAAATATAAATATTCAATATTAATTTGATGTAATTAAAATCAAACAAAATAAAAGTAGTGGATTATTTTGATGATAAATGTGATCCTACGTTAGATTAAAATTAAATGAATGAAGAAAGGTTTTCAGATAACATCCATGAGGCCAAACAACCTAGAGGACCCGCGGACCATCAATAACACGAATAAACACAACAACCCAAAACAAACACACCACCAACATTGCGCCTAATTCTAGAACAATTTTCACCTACATCAAGGCCACGTTGCTAAAACACCCTAGTCTTGATTCCAATAGAGAAAATGCTAAAACTATGTACTAAAGACAAACGAGATTTGCGTAAAACGAGAGGGAAAAGTAAAGGGCTATACTTCCCGCTTTCCGTCTCTGTAAATATGCAACGAAGGGTTTCAGATGCGCCACCAGGGGCGCGACTGCGCAGATATTCGCCTCCTTCAGGTTAACCATGCCTCGTAAATATTTACTTCTCCAACAGCTCTGCAAGTACAATTGATTTAGGTTTACTGCCTGCTTTTTTCACAGTTTTTGTTGATTGTCTTTCTCTTCGCCTGTAGCCCATTTATTGCTTTTCTGTCAGTTTTTTTCTCAGCCTACTTACTGTGTCTCTGTTAGTGGGTACCCCTGGGGTCCACATTTTGTACTCTCCCTACTTTTAGTAAAGCTATCGATTTGAATTACAATTAAACAATCAAACAATGAAATGAACAAGTGTTGAAGTCATAAATATTGATCTTTTAAAATTGTCCTGAATGAGCAGAGGTTAAACAAGTTACGGAAGGATGCCAGCCACCAGTTGCAAGTTAAATCAGAAAAACAATAACCCCAATGATGGAAGGGTTAGTCGCAAGGAAAGCTCAGAAATATCACCTGGAAGGGCAGCACTGGCACAGGGCACACCTGACATACTTGATGCAAAGCATTCTCTGTTTCCGTTTCCCTGTTTACAGTTTAGAGTTGTTATATCATTGCTTGGACATACTGTATCCTTTCTCTTATACACGAGGTCCCCGTATGCCAGTGTCGATTGCAGAAGACCACAGAGGTACTTTTGTGTCCATGTACCCACAATTGGCTCCATCAACAACAGTACAAAGATAAAATGACAATCAAAACATCCAATAAAACATCTGAACAACACATACAAAAGACTTTGAACAACCCATAGTAAATCATTTAAATCATCTACATTTTATTTTAAACACATCTTTATCACATGATCCAATACACACAGAATTCCCTTCCATAACATACCCACATATATCATCCCACCTCAAAAATCACACACTGAACTCCAGAGCCGATTGGTCATTTCACTCCGTTATCTGACACCATCTCCCTTATCACCCTATTTCACTAGTTAACTTTATTTCATAAATATTTCATCTGAAACGATCACATGTACCTCACAACAAAACACGCCCCCATAACGAACCAATTATTGATTAAATGTTAGAAAATACTTGTAACAATAACATAAAAAATATAAACAACATTCAAAGTATTATAATTCATACAATTCCAAAGACAAAGTGAAATAATTCCAAAGGAAGAGTTAGAGAAATTTGTTAAAGAGTTAGAAAAATAAATCATGGAACCAAAAAATTATGTGTATACTAGATTTAAACCTACAAGAAAGGGTCTTAGTTTTGAGGAGCATGCAACAAAGAGGTTGATTCGATAGTGATAAACATGAGGAGTATAGAAAAAGATCTATGAGTTTCGAAAAATTAAAGTCATCACTTTTAGAAGGATTATATAAATCCTTTTGTGAATGAGAAATTCGAAACTCATAGTTCTTTTTCTATACTCCATTATTTGTTTATTATCCCTTTCTTGTAGATCCAAAATTGTTCTTTCTTTTGTTCATGCTCCATGATTTATTTTTCTATCTCTTTAACAAATTTCTCTAACTCTTCCTTTGGAATTATTTCACTTTGTCTTTATAACTGTATGAATTATAATACTTTGAATGTTGTTTATTATTTTTATGTTATTGTTACATTTTCATTTAAGAATTATTTTTTCACAAATCATTTTAGTAATAAGTGTTATTAGAATTAGTTTTGTTGTAATATGTTAGAAATCATAATATTGATTATTGTTATTTTATTCTTGAGAATTTTTATAATAGTCATTTCAAATTTAAAAATAACTATAAATAGAATTAACTCTTGACTAAATAAAATAAAATAATTTCCAAAAATAAAAATTAAAGTATCAAATACTAAATGAAAAAAATGAATATTATTGTATCAACAAGTTTATTTAGTATATTTATATTATTTTAAAAGTAAGATAATAATATTATATAAATATATTATTGTAAAAGACATATATTATAGAAGAAATCATTGTACATATATTAAAGATCCTTATAACAAAAAATATATTTAAAAATAATAAAAATATAAAATAATTTATTATATAAAATTTATTAAAAATCTTTTATATATATTATTAGATATTTTTTTATTTATTCTTAGATATTTTTAATTGTAATTTTTTTTTTATCTTTTATTATATTTATTATTAAACCAATTTAATTAATTATTTAAAATTTTATATTATTTAAAAATCAGGGCATCTTTATTTTAAAAATTACTCTTACACCGAATTGATCTCCTACACATAGGCGCACACTTCTGTTTTAAAATACAGTGCTATGATACTATTCGGCTGAGTATTTATAGGAAAGGATTCTACAGTATTTATTGTGGCAAGCAATGTGGGAGTAAAAAGAATAACTCTAAACTTGAAAACGGAGGAAAGAATTAACGGAAACGAAATTTGTAAAAAGCAGAAACGTTGATGTCAGAAGGTACGTAAAATGTCAGGTGAATGGGCCCAGCCACCTAAGCAGTCAGCGCTTAGAGTGTGCCAGTTAAGCCCGACCAAACGGGAAACAGATACCGTGAAAAAGGTGATGAGAATGCGTCGAGATTCTATTCGTCCGATGATAGGTATGTTTGGATGAGTTGAGATTAAAACAGGAACTTGTAAAACTGGACGTTTAATTTTTAGTGATTGAGAAGGTCATTAGGGCTTAGATTCTTACACACATGCCTAGTCTTTTGACAAAGAATAACCTTGTAGGCAATTGTATCCAAAGGACCTATGAGGGAAGCTCACTCAGTCTCATTTTATGTGAAAAACTCTTTAGAAATTTAACCTAGATTTTTCAGAATTATTTTGTTGGATACTTTGCTGATATGCCTCCACTTGCAGTCTCCTCTACATACGTCTTCCATATCTTTACTTTTAACATAAGATTATTGTGATCAAGACATAACAGCTCTTGAATTAATAGGGTCCATTTCTTTCGCAACCCTGATTTCATGCTAGTTATTGTAACAACCTGTTGCAATATGCTCAACTCTTTCGGGTTTCTGTGTATTGAAACAACTTAATCAAAGATCAACAAAAACAAAATTGTTGAAGTCGAAGGATTCATGGGATTTGGCTGGAAGAGCCATTGAGGACCAGGAGTAGGTTGCGTGTGTTAAAATTGGGCTAGTTGTGGGTCACAACAGAGCTATGATGGTGAATAAATGGTGTTGGAGGCAAGTGGAATGAGGTTGTGCCCAAAGGTGCCTCTAATGGCCGTTCTATCAAGGGATTGTTAGTAGTGTTGTGGAAAAGGAAACATAAAACCCACAAACTTAAATAATATTGCAGCACAAGTTAATTGCAAAGAAATAACAAAGAAAATAAAATGGAATAACAAAATAATAGACAAGACATAGATTTATGTGGTAAAAATTTGACAATATGTCAAAGCAACATCTACCGGGAAAAGTATGGGTTATCCTTATTGCTTAGAGAAACTAATTACAATCTTCATGCAGCTGTTGCTATTCAATTACAATTACATTCTTTTGCCTTTAAAGCAACAAGATATATATAATATCTTCAAAATAACAACCTTGTCAAACTTAAAAATGAACTTTGTTTTATTGCTTTAATTGTTTTATTTTTTCACAAGATTATGCTTTATTTCCTTTATTGTTGTCATTATCCAACAATTTTCATCTTGACAACAATTTACTTGATGCTTGTCCATGCCCATTCATCACTTTTTCTACAAGCCAAGAGAAGCCAAACTCCACTTCAACTTCTCTAACTGTGTTGGTTTTGTAAACATGTTTGCACAATTTTCTAGTGTATGAACTTTCTCAAGAGCTACTCCACCTCCATCGATAAATTGTCTTACAAAATGGTATTTAATTGTAATATGCTTAGTCCTACTATAATAAGTTGGATTTTTAGTCAAATGTATAGTATTTTGACTATTACAAAATACAATCACCTTGTCTTGCACTTTTCCAAACTCACCCAAAAGATCCTTCAGCCAAATTGCCTATTTTCATGCATGTGATACAACCATATTCTCTACCTCATTAGTGGATAAAACAACCGTTTCTAGAAGCTTTGACATCTAACAAATAGGTCTTCCTTCAAGAGTAAAGACATAACCTAATGTAGATTTCCTTTTGTCCAAATCATTTGCAAAATCTAAATCAATATAACCACAAATTAAACTAGTACAACCATCAAAAGTGATATAATAATCACTTGTGCCTCTAAGATACCAAAGCACCTATTTCATTGCTGCCCAATGCTCTTTACTTGGATTTTTCATGTATCTACTGGCAACACCAATTGCATGTGAAATATTTGGTCTTGTACATACCATTGCATATATTAAACTTCCTACTACATTGGCATACGGTACACAAGACATATAATCATTTTCTTCTTTATTATTAGGACATAAACTTGAAGAAAGCTTCAAATGAGAAGCTAAAGGGATATTTATTGGTTTCACATTCTTCATACCAAATCTTATGAGGATCTTCTCCACATACTTATGCTGCAATAACCAAAGCTTACCATGTTCCCTGTCTCTATGTGCTTCCATGCCAAAAATTTGTTTTGCTGCTCCTAGATCCTTCATATCAAAAGTCCTAGCCATTTGAGTCTTTATCATGTTGATCTCAAGTATGCTTTTGCTTTCTACAAGCATATCGTCAACGTATAGTACTAAGATAATAAATAAACCATTTTTCAAACTTTTAAAGCAAACACAATGGTCATACACACTCCTTGTAAAATTTTGGCTCACCATGAAAGAATCAAACTTCTTGTACCATTGCTTGAGAGATTGCTTTAGGCCATACAATTATTTTTTGGGTTTGCAAACAAATTTTCTATTGCAATTTTGAACAAACCCTTCTGGTTGTTCCATATATATCTCCTCATCCAAATCTCCATGTAAAAACATTGTTTTAACATCTAATTGCTTTAACTCAAGATCAAGTAAAACAACAAGTGCTAAAACAACCCAAATAGAAGCAAGCTTAACAATTGGGGAAACAATTTCATGAAAATCAATACCTTCCTTTTGAGAATACCCTTTTGCTACCAGTCTTTCTTTGTACTTTTCATCTTTATCATCAATGCCCTTCGTCAATTTGAAGACCCATTTACAACGAACAACTTTCCTACCCTTTTGGAGTTTTACTAGGTCCCATGTTTTATCCTTCTCCAAGGCATCCATTTCTTCTTTCATTGCTATTTTACATTTAGCATTTTCAGTACCATCCAGTGCTTCCTGATAACAACTAGGTTCCCCATCATTAGAAATCAAAGCAACAAATGAACATAATCATCATACCTTTTAGGTGGATTTTTGACCTATGTAGATCTCCTTAGATCTAGTTGTGGAATTTCCACACTTTCTTTTAGATTTTCGGTATCCTCGTCTTCTTCTTTGGAAGCTTCTTCTTTCTCCCTATTTTTTGTAGATGGATGAGTTTTCAATTGCATTTGTTGATGTTGAGGTACATGTTCTTGTTTCAAATCAACTTCTACTATGTCTCATTTTATGTGAGGAGATTCATCAAATACTACATCTCTACTACTAATAACTTTGTGGGTAGTAGGATCCCACAGTCTATATCCCTTGATTCCATCACCATAACCAACAAAGATATATTTCTTGGATTTGGGGTCCGATTTAGAATGTTGATCTTTTGAAACAAGAGCATATGCAGATCACAACCAAAAAAAAATCAGATTTGAATAATCACAATAATGACTTGTCCATACCTCTTCAGGAATCTTAAAATCTATTGCAACTGATTGTGATCAATTTACGAGATAACAAGTTGTAGAGAGTGTTTCTTCCCACAACTCTTGCAACAACTTGGTTTTATTGAGCATGTTCCTTGCTTTCTCTAGAAGAGTCTTATTCATGTGTTCAACAACACCATTTTGCTGAGAAGTGTAAACAATGATTTTGTGCTTTTCGATCCCATTTTCCTTACAATAATTTTCAAATTCAAAGATGTGAACTTGCCTCCATTATCTGTTCTTAAACACTTGATTGATCTACTAGTTCTCTTTTCAACCAAAGCTCTAAACTGCAGGTTTAAATACACTAAACACATCAGCTTTACTTTTAAGAATATAGACCCACACTTTTCTAGAGTAGTCATCTATAAATGTCACAAAATATGATGATCCTCCAAAAGGAAGTGTAAGGGATGGCCCCCAAAATTCTAAATGAATATAATCTAGAATACCCTTACTTTTATGACTACTTGCTTTAAACTTTTGTCTAGATTGCTTCCCAAAAACACAATGCTTGTAGAAATTCAAATTCAAAGATTTTAGATTTGGAAGTAACTTATGGTTTAATAGTACCTTCAACCCTTTCTTGCTCGTATGACCCAGTTGTTGATGCCATAAATGAGTAGATTCGTTTGTTTCCTCAGATATCACCGTTGCTTCATTTATTACAATACTCCCTTCTAGCTTGTAAAGGTTTCTAGTTTTTGTAGCCTTCATGACCACCAAAATTCCCTTGGACGCTTTCAGTGATCCACCTTGACTTGTAAATTTATAGCCTCCAAAATCCAAAACTCCCAAGGAAATTAAATTATTTTTGAGTTCTAGTAAATGTCTTACCTTTGTTAATGTCTTCACAATACCATCAAACTTTTTAATCTTAATGCTCCCAATCCCAATAGTCTTACAAAAAACATTATTTCCCATAAGAACAACACCGCCATCAATACTTCGTAAGAAGAAAACCAATTCCTATTTTGACACATGTGATTAGAATTACCAAAATCTAATAACCATTTCTCATGATATTGTAAGATATTACAAACAGATAATACTTCATCAACCGTACCTAAACTTGTCTCAACCTTATTTGCTTCCTTTTTGGAGTTATCATTGTCTTCTTTCCTCTTCCAACAATCTTTTTTGAGATGCCCTAATTTATTGTAGTACCGACATTTTCCCTAACCATTTTTGCCTTTTGACTTAGATCTGGATGTACCTCTCAAATCTTCCTCTTTTCCTATGAATTGACCCCTAACCACTATTGCTTATGATGTGTAGGCTTCTATGTTAGATTTCCTTTGCACCTCTTCAAACAACAAAGCTCCCACAACATAATCAAATTCAAGGGTGTCAGTTGTGCTAAAGCCAAGGTTGTAGGATATAGTGCCCTCTGATACTGCATGCCACCATATCTGAAACGGGTACAAATACGGTACAACATAAATATGGCAAGGATACCGTGCCTAAATGTGCCAAAAAAAAATGCTATTTCCAGTTTCACCAGATTTGTAGGGATTCGGCTACCCTAAAAAAAGCGTCGAATTTGAACATAACTCTAGTTTTAATTTAAAAACAACAAAACAACACTGAGTTTTTTTTTGGTTTAAAAACTTATAAATAAAACAACGACAATGCAATCATACAACATTCAAATTTTTGTCTAGGGATTTTTTCTGTGAGATTTTTGAGGGTTTTTTCTGTGCGAATTCTTTTCATGGATTTTTTTCTGAGGTTTTTGAGGGTGCTCGTTGCGCGACACCAGGGAGGAGTGAGCTAGATTCCATCAGGTATTCACCAGTGATCTACTACAACACAATGTTTTCGATTTTCTAAATGTTTGTATTTAAATGTTGTAAACATATATTAAATAATTAATATTATATAAATAAATAATATTTATAAGAATAATTTAAATGGCTAATTTCCTATGTTGTTGTTTATTTTAATAATTAAACTTTACTATATATTTAGCAATAGCAGTAGATTAAATAATATAAGAATGTTTAAATAGTTATTAAATAATTTAGATTTAAGAGGCTTCAAATAAATTAAATTTGATTTTTAATATATATTTTTTTATTGGTAAGTGTTATCAAAGGGGATAGCACCCATTTACATTAGTAACAGATGACTACACAAACCAACTAACATATTACTACTAGATTCCAAACCACAGAACCACCCATATTACAATAGCAAGTAATGATAAATTACTACCAAGCTCCTACCCGTCTCCATCGCTTGTGCCAAACTACTCTCACTGAGCCATGAATACCCAGAATCCATGAATTTGGAAAAAGCATCCATATTGGAATTTATTACCCCAACACGATACACTTCTCACGCATTTTCCATGAAGTTCACCCTTGCCTCCTTGCACTGCCTTAAAGCCTTTGCTTCAAACATCTTGCCCTCGTCCTCCTTGACTTCGATGCATGCTATGTCAAAGAATAGCCTAAGATGGCTTACCAAACCCTCTGCAGCCAACTCCAGAGTAGCATTCGCCACTGCAAGAGCATTAGTCTCTGCCACAAATCCTCCAGAAAGCTTGACCATTCTTTCCCAAGAGCCAAAAATGTCGACCAAGGGCCCGATAATTGCTTCGTAGATCTTCCCATCACACTAGTGTTGCTCCTCCTGAACCACCCCATTCACCACACCCCTAATTACAGCTAGCACTTTCAGACGTTGGGTAGTGAAGAGACAACGACATTGCACGTCTCCTTTGTGCAGAGGCAGCTCAAGCCAAAGAAATGGACCATCCTATTTTCTCAGCACTACACACACAACCCGCATTAAACAAAGAATGTGCTTACCATCGACAAGCCTACACCTTTATAATGCCTTGGTCATAGGATGTGAAGAGTTGTCATTGTAGCAGTCAGTAGCTTTTTAGAAACAAAATCCCTACCAAATCTATATCCTAGAGATCCGTTGTTGCCAGTGACCTCAGGCATGTGAGTAGCGTACCACGATTTCTAATCACGACCTTTGGGCTGTGTAGGGAAGATCACCACAACACCCCATCTTGTCTGCATCTATGATGGCTTGAAGCCCTGACCACCGATCAGTGGAGGATTGATTTTTAATAATCTTATTAAGAATTTAGTTTCAAATAATTTTATAGATTAAAATTTACTAGTTTTCAAATATATTTATTTGGTTTTTTATTCATTTTTCTTTATTATTAATATATTTATTTTAATTTAAATTATAATTAATTTAGGTTTAAATTTGGAAGTTAGTTTGAATATAATTTTAGATACATAGTTTGTATATTTTAAAAAAGTTAAATTTAAAATAGTAAATATTAAATATATATTACAACTTATTAAAAGTAGATATTTAAATGAATTTATTAAATAATGTGTTTTATAGTCAATTGATAGTATTTATCATTTTATGTTTTATAATTCTATTAAAAAGTTAATTATTGCAAGATATTAATAATGGCATCATCGTCATCCAATGACGGAACATTAGAGAACGACAAGTGGATCAAACTAAACCCTAAATCTCCACTATGGAAATATGTGACCATTGTTGACAAAATTCAAGGTGGCGGAGGTTATAAATGGATATATCATGAGTGTCAAAATGAATACAGAGGTTCCTATACCAAGGTTCATGGGCACCTTTGCCACATAATAGGGAAAGAGTGTGTCGTATGCCCTAGTCCAAAAGTTGATGGCTGTATAAGGAAGGGATTGCCAGCTGAAAAAATTGAAAAATATCAAAAAGAACAAGATGAAGTTGATAATCGTGTTCAAGCATCAAAACAAAGGTCAATTTTAAGTCTAAATAAACCCCCTTTGCATCCAGAATTAACTTCAAAAACATCTACAAGTCACAAGAGGAGCAATTTAGGACCTCTAGAAAAAGCATTTAATTTGCAGAATCAAGAGGATACAAATCAAAATGTTGCCTGTTGCTTGTATGCAAATGGAATTTCATTTAATGT
This sequence comes from Sequoia sempervirens, assembly GCA_007258455.2. Lineage (NCBI taxonomy): Eukaryota > Viridiplantae > Streptophyta > Pinopsida > Cupressales > Cupressaceae > Sequoia > Sequoia sempervirens. The sequence continues at coordinate 997 of VDFB02329202.1, read as the reverse complement.
GGTGTGTTCTCCATATTGCCAAGAGATGATCATGTCAGTTAATAAGGCACCAAAAGGATACAAAGGTCCAAGCTATGAGAAAGTTCATACCACCCTTTTGTCTAAAGAAAAAGATAGTATTGATAGACAATTGCAGGTGATTTGAGCTTCATGGAAAATCTCAGGTGTTTCTATCATTTGTGATGGATGGAAGGATGCTAGAAATAGGCAATTGATCAATGTGATTGAAATGAGTCCAAAGGGAGCAATGTTTTTGAAAGCGGTGGAATGCAAGGCTGATGAAAAGGATACCCAATTTATTGCCAATATTCTTGTTGTGCCCTTGGCACACACGCCCCGTTCGAAACAGGGACCCCCATTTCTTTCGCCTAGTTGGGTCATTTTTGTCACCGCCTCATTTTGCGTGCCCCATTTTTGGTGTCTCGGATGGTCAATGTTGCTTCAAAGTCTCACCATAAGTTGATTGTTCCTTCCCCTTTTAATTTTGTCATGTTTTGATGCCTTCCGGGGTCTCCCTGGCAGTTTGCTTCTACCAGCGGCCCTGAACTCGGCCGGGCTTGCCCCCTCGGGTTTCCCTGTCGCGTTCACCGTCCCTGACGATGAATGGGCTGCGTCTTCCCGGACTCCGGGCCCCGGCTCCGTAATTTCCATCTGAAGTGTTGGCGGGAAATCTTGGCTGCCATCGGGCGCCCCGGACCCGGACCTCCGGACTTCCAAGTCTGGAGTTCCGTGTAGGTTTCGCCATCTCTGATAGCGAACCTCTGGCAGAAATCCGCCCTTCGGGCCCCGACTCTCTCTTTGCCGCCGTCGACCCCTCCGCGTTGAAATTTCCAAACAGTCGTCGCCTTGCACCCTCCCGACCACCGGACCTCGGGTCTCCTACCACCGTCAGTGAATTCAAATTCACCAACTTCATTGCCTCGCCATACCTACATTCAGTGAGGGCATTAATGGCGATCGGGATATTAATAGAATGTGCATTCCTGTCATTTTCACT
>VDFB02329201.1:0-43417 GCA_007258455.2 Sequoia sempervirens | reverse complement strand
ATTATGATCTTCAAATTAATATTCACAACTTAACTTTGCACTACTCTACTCAAATTCACATCACACATAATACATGGTGCATCTATTATATCAAATCACTAAAAACATTCTAATATATATATCCACATTAAATATAACATCAATTAGGATGACCTAGTTAGATGTAATACCCAAAATTTAACTTGTCAGCTTCAAAAATTTCACCCCACACAACACACCATAATTAAAAACTCAAAATATCTTAATATAGGTCATCATGGACCTATAATAGATCCTACATAAGATAGCAACACATATTTATTCTTCACATACCTACAAACATATTAGGTCAGCTTTGCATAGGACCTTAAAATAAAAACCTTCATCCACGTATCCATATCTAAAAATGTGTACCTAAAAACATGATACCATCAAGAATCCATACTCAATTGACATCTAGAAACTTACCTTCAACACCGCAAAGCTAAGAACTCATCCACGGAGAAGTGTTGATTCTCCCACATAAACACAATGTATAGAAAAAGGACTGTAATATGCCAAGTTGAACTCTGTTACTCATATCTCTCAAACTACCTATCCAAACAATATGAAATATTCGATTTAGGTGAATCTAACATCCAAAAAAATTATGTTAGAAATGTAGAGTGATATCTTCATTTGTAGAGTGGTGTGGACCCAAAAACTGATGCACTGTTACACTAAACTAGTAGATTCAACAGTTAGTCAAATTTACACATAACCAATATTTACCAAACCAAACCATTATGAAATAATGTCTTACTTATCAACACCAAAACCTATTAATACTAATCAAAATGGTTCACAACAATATTGACATCAATGAAAAAACTGTATCAAATTTTTATGCACCATCCATGCTCGTGTTCCCAAACACCATCATCAATGAAAAACTTCAACAATCTCTCCAAACTTCTAACAAGTAGATTGATGCAAGGCATCACTCCAATATATTTTCTTCATTTTGGTTTTATTTATTTTAGTATATTTATTTTGTGTTTTAGTGTGTTTGTTGCTAATGTATTGTTAATCTTTCCTATCAAAATTTCTTGACAAATTGAAAGTTGCAATCTAGTGTAACTATGATGGTTCAATAGTTGAGCAGTGGGATGGGTATTTGGTGAAAGGAGGATGTTGAAATAAGGGTTGGTTGTTGAACAAAAATAGAGTCTCAAAATGTTGAGACGAAATTGAGGGTGAGGGGATTGAGTTGCTCAGAACTCGATGGCAAAGATCAACTAGTAGAAGAGTTGAGCCATTTTGAATGTCGGTGATGTTGAATGTAAATAGGCTGGTCTTTGAGGCTATAAATGATGTGCTTAAAAATCCCCTATAGAATTAACTAAACACCATTTTAGTGATCAAGTTGTTTGCAATTGTTAGACATCTTTGAGAAATAAAAAAATTTGTTTTGATCCTTGTGTCATTGATTATGAATAACCAAAGTTCTGAATTGTTATTTAAATTTTGATCTTGAATTCTCTGTAAATTTTGTGAAGGGTTGATCAGTCTTGAAATCTTTGTGAATTTTATTCTTTTCTGTGATCAATAGGGATCCCATCAAGTAAAAGATTGATTGTCAGAAGATTTGAGCCATTTTGAATGTCAATGATGTTGAATGTATATAGGCCAATCTTTGAGGCTATAAATGATGTGCTTGAAAATCTCTTGTAGAATGAACTGAATGTCATTTCAATAATCACGTTGTTTGTAATTTTCAAAAGTCTTAGAGAAATTAAAAAAATTATTGTGATCCTTGTGTCATTGATTATGAATAACCAAAGTTCTAAATTATTGTTTAAATTTTGATCTTGAATTCTTTATCAAGTTTGTGAAGGGTTGATCAGTCTTGAAATCTTTGTGAATTATATTTTGTTTTGTGATCAACAAGGCTCCCATCAAGTGGTATCAGAGCCTAAAAGTGACTAGGCATTGGTGAGTAAGTAAAAATTCCTCCAAGGAGAATGGGTAGAGGAGGATCCCAAGGAAGAGGCATAAGGGAACAACATGGAGAAGATTTCTTACAACATTTGATAGAAAGATTAGATGCCTTGGAAAGGGTAGAGAGAAGAGGAACACGTAATGAAGTTGCAAGTGATGATGAGGAGGAGAAAGAAAAACCACGAGATGAAAATGAGAAAGGACAAGGAGACCAAGAAGGCTTTGAGGAAAGATTATTGAGGACTCTCATAAATGTGGGTTCCAAACCCAAAATGGAAGTTCCTACCTATTCAAGAAGTCTCAATGGTGAAGATCTAATTGATTGGATCAATGACTTAGACAAATATTTTGAATATGAGGCTGTAGTAGAAGAAAGGAGGGTGAAATTTGCTTGCACTAAATTGAAGGGACATGTTGCTATGTGGTGGTCCTTTGTCCAAACTGAGAGGAGAAGAAAGAATAAGGAAAAGATTAAGTCTTGGGATTAGATGGTGGAAAAGTTGAAGGCTAAGTTCCTTCCAGTAGATTACCAAACCTCTTCAAAATATTGCATAATTTGAAACAAAAATACATGTCTGTGAAATATTATATGGAGGAATTCTATAAGTTGGTGATTAGATTTGTGCATAGTGAGGAAGATGTGAAGAAAATTACTCGATATATGACTAGTCTAAAGTATAATGTGAAAGATGAATTAAGCCTTGTTTCCCCTAGAAGCTTGGAAGAGGCTTATCAACTTGCCTTAAAGGAAGAGGAAAGGTTGTAAAGGAAACAAAGTCAACAAGAGAATAAGAGAGGAAGAGGTTTTAGAGGAAGGGAGCAACAAACTAGTAGAGGGAAGCAACATCATCAAGGAGAGGAGGCTATAAGTTCTAGTGGAACAGCCAACAATGATAGAGAAGGCTTCCAAAACAAAGGGGGTAGATCCTATGGAAGAGGTGGTTCTCAAGGTAGAGGTAGAGGGTTCACTGGAAAATTCTTTAAGTGCAACCAATATGGACACAAGAGTTGGGAATGCTCTAAATCATATCAAGGGGGACATTCAAAGTTTGAAAGAAGTAATCAAATTGTTTGTGCTAACCAAGAAAGCATGGGGTCTCCTATTCACCATAAAGAGGAACCAAAATTAGGTGAATCATTTCTGTTGAAGAGGGTATTGTTGAAGCCTAAAAAAGAAAGCCAAGAACCATTTCAAAAGAGAGCCTTGTTAAAAACCAAGTGTAAGTCCAAAGGTAAATGTTGTAGACTAATCATTGGCAGTGGTAGTATAGAAAATATTGTTGCTGCAAAGATCGTAAAAAAGTTAGATCTTAAAAGAATTAAGCATCCATCTCCTTATAAGGTATCTTGGATGAAAAAAGGTCATCAATTGTTATTAAATGAGTAGGTTCGTGTTGATTTTTACATTGGTAATTATAAAGATAGTGTTCTTTGTGATGTGATGCCTATGGATATGTGCCATCTATTGCTTGGTAGACCATGGCAATTTGACAGAAAAGCAGTGCATAATGGAAGAAAGAACACATATAATATTGAGAAAGATTGAGTGAAACATACCTTTATTCCTATGAAGGAAGCAGTAGTAAGGTAATTATGGTAAGTGGTAAGGAGTTTTTACATGACTTAAAGAATGAGGAATTAGGATTTTCTTTGGCTCTTAAACCTAGGAGTGTGATTACTACTACAAAACTTGATGGTTTTCCTCTTGAAGTGTAAGATATTTTGAATAAACATTTGGATATTGTTGCATCTAATTTTCCTAGTGGATTTCCTCCTATGAGGAGCATCATCCACCAGATGGATTTGATTCTAGTGGCTAGCCTTCCTAACAAGGTTACTTATAGGTTGAGACCTATGGAAAATGAGGAAATAAGGAAGCAAGTGGAGGACCTTTTGAAGAAGGGTTTGATAAGGGAAACCCTAAGTCCTTATGTTTTCCTCATAGTACTAGTTCCAAAGAAAGGAGGGGAATGTCATATGTGTATCGATTCAAGAGCTATTAACAAAATTACTATATGATATAGGTTTCCCATTCCTAGAGTTGAAGATCTAATGGATTGTTTAAGTGGCTCCATGTATTTTTCTAAAATTTACTTGAAGAGTGGACATCACCAAATAAGAATTAGACCAAGGGATGAATGGAAGACAACCTTTAAGACTAGTGATGGTTTGTATCAATGACTTGTTATGCCTTTTGTATTTTCTAATGCACCTAGAACTTTTATGCATCTCGTGAATGACGTTTTGAAACCATTCCTTGGTAAATTTGTGATTGTATACTTGGATGAAATTTTAGTGTTTAGCAGGTCTAAGGAGGAGCATCTTGAGAATTTGAGGTAGGTATTGAAGAGGCTACAATAGAAGTTGCAGATAAATCTGAAAAAGTGTGTTTTTATGCAAACTGAACTAGTGTATTTGGGATTTGTGGTGTCAAAGGAGGGATTGAAGATGGACAAAGAAAAGGTGCAATCCATCCTTGATTGGCTAACACCTAAATGCATAATGGAGGTAAGGAGCTTTCATGGGCTCGCAAGCTATTATTAAAAAACTATTAGAGGTTTTAGTCATGTGGTTGCACCTATTCTTGAAACTATAAATGGGAATAAGAGGCCATTTTTATGGACTAGGCAGGTTGAAGATAGTTTTAAGCTTTTGAAGCAAAAAGTGAGTGAGCATCCCATTCTTGCTTTGCCTGATTTTGAAAAAGTGTTCAAGTAGAGTGTGATGCTAGTGGGTTGGCTATTGGGGATATCCTAAGTTAAGAAGGTAAACCAGTAGCATTCTTTAGTGAGAAACTAAATGATGCAAAAATGAAGTATTCTTCTTATGATTTGGAATTCTATGCTTTAGTTAAATATTTAAAGAAATAGAGATATTATTTTCATTCTAAAGAGTTCATTGTATACACAGATAACCATGATTTGAAATTTATCAACAATAAACACAAATTGAATCAAAGATATGCCAAATGGGTTGAGTATCTCCAAGGTTTTAATTTTGTTTTGAAGCATAAAAGTGGAAAAATGAATAAAGTTGTTCACGCTTTGAGTAGAAATATTTTTTTGTTGTGTGAAATACAAACTAACAATGTGGGCTTTGAAAGTTTGAAGGAATTGTATGCAAAGGATGCATATTTTAAGGAAGCATTTGAAGCTTGTAGTGATCCAATTTGTAGGAATAGAGATCCATGGGTGGATTATATGATTCAAGAAGGTCTTTTGTTCATGGGGAATAGATTATGAATTCATAAAGGGTCCATGCAAAAAAAAAATTGAAGGAAAAGCATTGTGGTAGTCTTGCTAGTCACTTTGGACAAGATACGACTTATTTGTAGTTGAGTACTCATTATTTTTGGCAAAAGATGCAAGCGGATATGAGGAGATATGTTGAAAGGTACAACATTTGTCAACATGCTAAAGGGACAAGCCAAAATGCTAGGTTATATCAGCCACTTCCAGTTCCAACTAGGCCTTGGGATTCGGTGAGTATGGACTTTTTGTTGGGTTTTCCTCATACACAAAGGGGTAATGATTCAATTTTAGTCATGGTAGATAGGTTCTAAAAAATGGTGCACTTTATACCTTTTAAGAAAGCTAGTGATGCCACTAACATTGCAAATTTGTTCTTAAAAGTAGTAAGATTGTATATGATTCCTAAAAGTATCATCTCAAATAGGGATACTAAGTTTGTGGGTCATTTTTGGAGGACCCTATGGAAGAAATTGGGCACCAATCTAAACTTTAGTTCTACTTATCACGCCCAAACAGATGAGAAAACCGAATTTGTTAATCGAAGTCTCAAAAACATGTTGAGGTGTATTGCTGGAAAAACACCAAGTAATTGGGATCTAGCTTTGGCTCAAGTTGAGTTTGCATTTAATGATTCTCCTAATTGATGTATTGGATTTAGTCCATTCTATGTGTTGTATGGTATGCATCCAAGGGGGCTTCATGATTTGAGATACCCTGGTAATATGGAAAGGAAAAGTGCAGTAGGGGAAGATTTTGCTAAACTCATCCATGATATCCATGAAGACGTTAAAACAAATATAGAAGGACATAATAAACAATATAAAAAGTACACTAATAAAAAGTGGAGGGAGATACATTTTTAGGTTGGAGACCTTGTATTGGATCACCTTTGGAAGGAAATATTTCCTAAAGGAGAGTACAACAAACTAAAAATGAAAAAAATAGGACCCTACAAAGTTCTCAGACAATTTTTCAGATAATGCATATGAGATCTCTCTTCCTTCAAGCCTTGGCATTTCACCTATTTTTAATGTAGAAGATCTATATCCATATAAGGGATATGTTGAGGATGTTGCAGTAGAGACCAATTTTTCAATCATTGAGCAACAACAGGGTGTTTCATCTTCTCCGCAAGAAATCAAATGCATTCTTGATACACAATGGTGGAAGAAAACCCAAATACATGAGTACTTTAGATACCTAGTGAAGTGGAGCAATCATCTAGTGGAATATTCTTCTTGGCTCACCAAATCTGAGCTCTCTCGATTGGGTTATTTTGTTGTAGATATCATGAGAAGGAGCTCATGAAGTTTTTTTTCCTAGAGAGTATGATGCAGGGAATTGCTCCCATCTCTTTTCTTCATTTTGGTTTCATTTCTTTTGGTAGATTTAGTTTGTTTTTTATTTTTTTTGTTGCTAATGTATTGTTAATCTTTCCCATCAAAATTTCTTGACAAATAAATAGTTTTAATATGGTTTAACTATGATGGTTTGATAGTTGAGCAGTGGGATGGGTATTTGGTGAAAGGAGGACGCTAAAATAGGGGTTGGTTGCTAAACAAAAATAGAGGCTTATAATGTTGAGAGGAAATTGATGGTGAGGGGATTGAGTCACTTAGAACTTGGTGACAAAGACTGACTGACATAAGAGTTGAGCCATTTTGAATGTCAGTGGTGTTGAATGTAAATGGGCCAATCTCTAAGGTTGTAAATGATGTGCTTACAAATCCCTTGTAGAATGGACTACATGCCATTTTAGTGATCAAGTTGTTTGAAATTTTTAAAAGTATTTGAGAAAGAAAATTTGTCATTTTGATCCTTGTGTCATTGATTATGAATAACCAAAGTTCTGAATTGCTATTTAAATTTTTATCTTGAATTCTCTGTAAAGTTTGTGAAGGGTTGATCGGCCTTGAAATATCTATGAATCAGATTTTGTTCTATGATCAACAAGGATCCCATAATAGATCTTTCTCAAGGAAATGATTCTTCATCCCTTGTTTCCAATATAAATAGTTCTTCTAAGTTATCCTAACAATAGAATAACGAAAATTATTTTTAAGAGACATGATTAACCCCCCATAAATAGAACTTTATCTCAATTTGTGATTACAAAGTGCATGTACAATCCCCAAGAATGAGTGCAAAAGACACAAAAAAATACCAATCCACTCCCACCCCTACACTAGTATCAAAAATCACCTCCCCAAAATATTATAAGGGTGGCACATTATAGTTTAGTATGATTACAAAGACTTTTCCAAAAATAGCCAAAATTAAAAATTTTGATACAAAATGAACTTGAGACAAAACCTAGAAAAATTAGCTTTATAGCTATGTATTTCTCTTCAATACCTTTCCAATGCCTATTCATTTCCAAAAAATGGAGCTTTTGGGTGAAAGACGAGTTTTTGACTAAATTTGCAACAAACAGCTTTAACCTGCAATATCCAGTAGAAAATGGAAAATTTTATTTGTGATAACTCTATGGATGGAAAGTTCTCATCTCCATATTTTCAATGATACCTCATTGGTCAAAAAAACACTATGGTGAAAAGTTATGAATTGTAGCGTCGAAAATTGTCACCCTTGACAATTTCACACTATGTTTGCCCCCCTTAATTTATTGGATGTAATTAAGCTCCTAATTTCCTAAATTATACATTCCAAGGCCTATTTTATCATTTTCTAAGAAATTTCAAGCATTGAATAAATGCATCTAATTAATATTTTCCCCTCGATACCTTGTGTCTTGGAAAATAGTCCCAAGATCCATATGCCCTTGGGTGTATGGGTTCTCCTACTTTACCGAGACCCAAATTTAGATATGTCGGTGTTGGTATTTAACATTCAAATTTCAAACATCAAATTTTAATATTTAATTTTTGGTAAATTAGCATAATTGCATATAAATACCTAGTTACTGAATCATTTGAAAGCTAACAACTATTAAAAAGTATACATAAAAAATAAAAAATAAAAAATAAAAACTATTGTCAAGATCATTCAAGAGAAAGTCAAGAGAAACATTTAGAAGATTCAATTAAAGAACAAGAGAGAACAATTATATTCTGTCAAAGGATATAAATGTAAAATATGTGTGCATGAGTATAATGTATTATCATGAATTACAATGAAAACCCATTAATTATATAGGCCAAGATGAGACATAAGAAAACATAAGATTATGAAATGTATCTTAATCTTATGACTTGAGACATATAGTGATAATTCCCTAAAAAAACTTAATTAACTAGTATTAATAGTATCTAATAGGTAAAATGATTAGTTAATATAACTCACTCACACCAAAAATAATAATATTTTATTACAAATAGGTTCAATATTATTTTAATATAATTTTACAAAAATTTAGGAAAATAAATTAACTCAATAGTAACTAAGTGTTTAATTAAATAATAAATAAAATATAATAATTTAGCATAAAATAACTAATATGAGACTACTAATAAATTAATTAATTAATTGAGAAATTTAGGGATTCTTGGCTATATTGATCATTTAGAGTAGTTGACAAAAAAATTATATAGATTATGTTTGATAATCAAATTTCATATTCTAATATTAGCTCAATAATATAAGTATCATCACAAACCCACATTTAAATTTTGATATATATCAAGATGTAGTCACACAAAATTTAGTCTTTAATTGGTGTATTTTTTCCTCCTAGTCACATTTCTATCATCTAGTGTCAAATTTTTTTGGAACATTCACACCTACAAGGATATATTCTTATGCCTAACTTTCTCATGCTAAAATCACCTTCAGAAGCTAATCTTAGGTTATTTTAAATATACTATTTTATTTTATATTAATTTTAATTAAGCCATATTTCTGATTGTACACATATGAGACATGAAATATAGAATATACGAAATTATTAGATAATTCCAAATGTAGTATCCACATTGCAAGATGTTGATGCAATCCTATGTGATTCTTTCCAAGTAATATGAATAGTGATTCACAGTTTATTTAATGTTCTAATGGGATATTTTGATTATAGCTAATGTAATATTGGTGCATAATCTAATGGGTAAAACTTAGAAAATAATTTGAACTAGAAGGGAAATAATATGGGTGTGTTCCTATCCATGAGATAGCATCAATCTCATAGTCAGTCTAGAGTAAAATATTGACTCTAGAAGGAATGGATCCATACCACTTGAGACTAAGGCAGGATAGAAAAATGGTGGTTTTAGGTAATGGTTGAATTGTGTATTAAGTAATCTATATTGAGTATCATGATAATTTATTTATGACAAGGTCTAAAATGAATATAAAATAAATGGAGAAAATGGTATAGTTGCAATTTTCTCCTATATAATGAGACAGAATATCATTAATTTAATGACTATCCATTAAAAATATCACATTAGATTAAAAGAATAAATTATTTTTTCACATAGAAAACTTTACATACTTATCAAAAAAAATGTGTTAGTGAGTTGTAATTATGTCAATTATAGATTGGTAAAAAAATTGAGATAAGGGTCATAAGACATCATATGTGACAATCTGAAGAAAGAGTGTAGAGTGTATAAATACCAAAGCTATGGATGCATTCACCATTGTCCACCCTTAGTAACAAATTGTTAAGGTGTTTATATTATAAATGATAGATTTTTCTTGTGATTATTATGGTATAAATGAGGGAAAATGTCATCAATGTAATAATTGGGTTATATGTTTTTATAAAGTTAGATAACATCTTTGTAGTCCTACAATTTTTTTGTTGGTAGGAATAAATCATACTAACTTTCACCATTTCGAAAAAAAATTTTATGGACTAGAATTATTTTTTTTTAACTAAATAAAATATTATTATTGTGATAAAAAATATTTATTAAGGAAATAACATTTTATACAAAGATATTATTTATAAAAATTAAATAAACCATGATAAAATATAAAGGAACACAACAAAAACAACCTAAATTATAATAGAAAATAAAAACAAGCACTAGACACTTCTTGGCATATTTTAAATATGTCAATAATTGTTAATCACAATCAATAAAATATGATGGTGTTCATTATTTTTTATTGTTGTAGATATATAGTTTTTAATTCAAGCTTTGTTTATGTTGATAGGGGTTAAGTTTACAAATCTAGATCATTTTAAGATAATTTGAATAGGTTAGAAAATGAGATTTTAACTAAACTATATAATGTTATCATTATGATATTATGTTCATATGATGTTAATTCTAAGAAAGAAAAAAAAATTACAAGGTCAAAAAATTATTATAACAAATTAGAAGAAAACATGAACCAATTATTAGAAAATTAAAAGTAGGTGTTAGTCAATATGTAATCCCTACTATTTTGTTAATGATGACAAGAATGATATAATAAAATTCAATAGATTATATTTTCCATATTTTCTTATTGTCAAAATATGAATTTCATTTCAAGCATTTAATACATACACTTAACATTTTTAATTTAGTAAATGACACTATTGAATTATTCCATGCAGGCAACATTAAGAAAACCATCTATCAGGAACATGCATAAAGCGCTCTATTTTCAATTCACTATTGGTCTTGCAGTATATTATACAATAACAATAATTGGTTATTGGGCATATGGATCATCAGTATCAACATATATTCTTAATGAATTAAGTGGACCTAAGTGGGCAAAGATCTTGGCAAATACAACAGTCTACTTTCAAATCATTATATCACAACATGTAAGCCTCAACATCTATTTTTTAATTTGATCTCTACCCTTTATTTTCAAATAGATTTTATATTTATATCAAAATTAATAAATTTGTAATCATTTATGATTACCACACATAAACATTATATGCACATATTAAAACTAATAAATTTGTAATCTTATATTATTCACACAAATGTGTCAAGCACACATACATACTTAAAGTTTATGTTTATATTAAAACTAATAAATTTCTAATCCTTTATTATTACCATGCACACACCATTATTTTATTTTAAGTAAACGGTATATTAAACTAAAGCTAAAAACTTGTAATCATTTATAATTATCTCCCACACACACCATTCTTTTCTTTTAAGTAAATTTATATTATATTAAAACTAAAATTTGCAATCATTTATGATTACCTCACAGACACTCATTTTATATTTATATTAAATTAATAAGTTTTTGAATCTTTATGTTTTACACACATAAATATTTTATATAAAAAATTAATAATTTTCCAACCCTTTATAATTACCACACATATGCATTCATGTGCATGCACATACATATATACACACAAAATGCTAACAATTAGAAAATAATCTTCTATACTTCAGATAAATAAGACATTTTCAATGCATATAATCATATTAAAAAAAAATGACATAAAAGATTCTCACGGGCACAAAATTCTGACAATCATAAAATAATATTTTATACTTTAAATAAATAAGGTCTTGCTAGTAGATGGTGTCATATTAAGAAAATAAATACATCATAAATAAGAATAAGTTATTTTAATAAGTTATTTTAAAATGATAGTGTTATTAAATTAAAATACACTTTCAATCTTTAAAATTTTATTTCTTAATCTATCTTTTTAAATTTTTGAATGAAATTCCTTAATTATTTGAAAGGATTTTTTTTCAAGTAAAGACTATTGTAACTAGACCTCTCCCACTTGTTTCTTTAGTTTTTGCATCTTAAATTTGTGTTTACACTTATAGGTCTACCTTCCCTAAATTCAATCTATAAAATAAAATTGTGCTTTTATTGAAATTGTGTTCCTTTTTTGATGAAAGATCAAATAAAATTGTGGAAGAGATCAAAATCACCAATTACAAGAAGATATAATGAAACATTAATAGTAATTAATATTAAAGTTAGAAGTAGAATAAAATTATTTTTCAATTTTTTGGTTGGAATTTTTACACAATTTATGGTCCCTCACCTAAAAATAAAAAATGGTTACACTCTAAACACCATGATCAACAAAAAAATTGTACAAGAAAAGGCTTATGTAAATATAGTATCTAACTCCTATAATAAAACACCCAACATTAAAAAGAAACATAGGGGTCCCAATAATAAATTTCATCAAAATTAGAACATGAGATGACCAAAAAGGCTACCAAGACCAACACCAACTAATCCTAAGAACTTATTATCCTCCTTTTTTTGGTTGGTAGAAAAATAATCATATGGATTGAATCCTTTTCTATTTTAATTAATTTTTTATTTATTATCTTAATCCAATATTTTAGGAAAAAACTCTTAGAGGCCTCGCTAAGGTGACCCTCAATCAAATTAAAATCACATAGGGAAGAAGGAACCTTGGTCTAAGATGAAGAAAAATGTCTATCGTTCCCAAATGTAGGACTCCAAGAGGGATTTTAAGTTGAATTATGAAATATTTATTTTAGAATCTTCTAAGGGTAGAATAATCTAAGAGATAACTAGAATATTTATATTTTATCATCTATTACTAAACAATTTGAAACATTAAAAATATAAAATTCTATTATTGTGTTCTAAAATAAATACCACAACATTTGGGAAAATAAAAGCATAAATGGAAAAGGTACAAAATAAAGCAAAGGAACATTTATACCTAAACATTAACCAAAATAGTGCAAGAAATGGGATGGGGAATCCAAGATGTATCTCTAGTAAAATTATAGGCACTGCTACAAATATTTTCTAAAATAGGAGATTGATATTATGTGAGTGGGAATTATTTCTCCTCAAGAGCACTAGTACCTTTACATCCTACAACTCTAAAAATGTCAAGGGTTTCTCACATCATTCTCTTGTTCCTACTCCCTCATAGATTTTATATCAATCAAAAAACCTTTTTTATACACTTGTTTATTGTTGAATTTATTACAATGCTACACCTCTTGGGAATTGGTGTCTTTATCTCTAACAATTTTATAACTTTCTAGAGTTTTTTATCTAAGTAAATATGGGGAAATAGGAAAAGGAATTCTAATATCCAATTACTTTCTAGCTATATTCAAACTTCCATAAATTACTATTGAAATATTTAGAGTGTGTAAAAAGCAAGAGGTAATATGATGGTGGTGTGGGTATAAATTATGATCATAATATCAAAACATGAGGGGGATTTTTTGTTGAACACCTAAAATACTGAGAGGTGGGTGAATTAGTATTCCTTGAAACCACTTAAACATTTAAACATTCATTTGAGACACAATATTCAATTTGTAGTAAGGAAATAAAATATGAAAGTAATCATCAAAGCACATAACACATGAACACCAAATTTTTACATGGAAAACCTAAAAAGGGAAAAACATGGTGAGGATTACCTCACAATATATTATGACCAATCATATCATATTACAAAATGGCTCACTTCCTTTTGGACTCACTGTCTAGAGAATAAGAGAAATAGAAGAGATTACTTGATGTAGAAAAAGGGGTTGGCTCACTGCCAAAATTTGAACTACTAAAAATGCATATACAATATGCAGGAGATACAACTTAATTGGAGCTCAATATACCGAATCAACACACTTCATGCTATAATTCTTCCACACTCTGCTCTAATTTACATTTGCATCACATTCACACTATATTTGCATACTTCACATTTAATTACATCACATTACACAACACCAAAAATTATTTTAAATTTATATCCATTACATCCACAAACACTTACAACATCAATTAGGTTGGCCTAATTAGATGAACTATGTAAAACAATAACTTGTTAGCTCAAGATTCAAACAAACACACTTTGTGGCATAATTCAAAATTGTAACACATTCAAATATGTTGAAGAGGGCCTATAATAACTCCCATAAGATGATCAAAACTTCCTTTAACTTTGCATGACCCCAAACATATTATGTTAGTACTATTGGTGAAGTTGTTGGAAAAACAAGGATAGACAACTGAGAGGCGGGGTGAATTAGTTGTCATAGAATGATAAAATTTTCAAACTTTACTTAAGATCTGATGAATAAGAAATTAACCATAAATAATTAACACATCAAAGAGACAAAGAACACCAAGATTTTTTATGTGGAAACCCTATTAGGGGAAAAACCACGGTGGATGTTAATCCACAAGATTATACCCTATTAAAAGTATAATGAAATAAATAAAGGGGAATTCACATGCATTCATGCACACTACCTAGATCTCACTACTCAATTATGGAAGGGGCTCATTTCCCAACAATACAAAATAAGATTAAAATCTAGAGGGTATGAACTGAAAAATTAGCTTCTACACAAGCCTGATTACAGTTCCAATTAAGCACACAAAACTCCTATTTTCACTCTTCACACTTCGCTCAATCTTCTTCACACTCACTCTTGCTTCACCAATCAACTGTATCAATGTATTCAATAAAACTACAATGTTGACATCAATGACAACATTGAGACCAAAAA
Source organism: Sequoia sempervirens (assembly GCA_007258455.2). Classification (NCBI taxonomy): domain Eukaryota; kingdom Viridiplantae; phylum Streptophyta; class Pinopsida; order Cupressales; family Cupressaceae; genus Sequoia; species Sequoia sempervirens. The sequence goes on along the minus strand of VDFB02329201.1, from coordinate 28,797 downwards.
TCTCTTAAAAATTTCAACAATATCTCCCTTTTTCATTTATGGAAACATGCACCAAAACACTTTTCCCCCTTTAACATCAAGGGAAAAGATCTCTCAATGCCAAATCCTAATAGATTTCTTCAACTATTCTATCCCTTCGTAAATATATACATATATGCATGAGAGTAACAAACTTCTTTAAAAATCAAACTAAATCCCCCTAAAAATGCTATCCATAAAAAAATTGCAGTACTACCTTCCACATACAATGAAATATGAAGTGCATAAATAGAAAATAAATATACACAATCAAATAGAGGGAAAATAACTTTTGTCTAAAACCTTCCATTTTGCAAGGTGTTCCTCCCAATCTTTTCAACCATCTTCCCATTCTTTCTTGGATAAACCAAGAATGTGGTTATGTGTCTCAAATTCCATGAGAAGTTCTTCACCTTCATCTGGTGTACTAGGTATCTAATTCAACTTTATTGTCTTCTCTACATTAGTCAGAGCACTAGATACATATGTGAAATTGGCATTCACTGGGTCTTTGAGCTATCCAAACTACACTATAATATTTTATTTTTGTCTCCAAATTTGGAAGAATTGTTCATGTATATTATCTATGGCTAATCTTGTACTTCCATCTGCATCATTTATTAGGTCATATGCACCAAATGCCTTGTCAATCTAGGCCTCAATAGATTCCATCTCATCCTTAATCTTATTAGTGAAACTGGGTGACTTTATGCAAAATTAAAATAACACTTTGGCTTCCTCTACATATTTTTGTATGGCCTTAAGTTTTTTTTGAAGCTTTCCATGCATAGTAGCACACTTGTTTGAAATTTGTACCAACCTTTACTCATTCACCTTCCTATTTGCTTCCTTCTCCAGCTTCTCCTCTAAACTTGTATAATATTCTTTGAAAGAGTCTAGAAGCAACCTTAATTGCTACACACTGGATAGGGAATTGTCAACACTAGCACCGAGAATGCTCTCCTACAACACTTTCACAACCTAATCTATTAGTTTAGTGCTTTCTAGTGAGTTTTTAAGATATCCTTTCTAGCAGAGACATGGAATGCATCACCAAGATGCATTTTTTGCAAGAGGTATATTGTCTATATCAACTTTCTCTTGTTGTATTGAGATTTGAAGTAACTATGCAAATACAAATGGTTTAAATTGTATTTTCATTCCCAATATGTTCTTCAAAGAGTCTCCGAAGGTTCTAGATGACTCACCAATTGTCTTCACAATCTCTTCATCTTTCTTCTCATAAGAATTTTCCTTGTCACCAATGCGACCTTTAGATTTTTCAACATTATTCTCTTTGTCTAGATCACCAAACTTATCCTCATTCTTCTTTTCTTCTTCAATTGATTTTTCATTTTCTTCTAAAGGAGGTATATTTTTACTATTTTGGGCCTTAGTGTTCACTTCTTTTGCAGTTTTCTTTGTGTATGGAGGTGGTGTGTTATGCTTTGTTTGTTCATCCTCCTTCTACATTTATCCATCTTTTTCTTCTTCAACAACATTCTCTTCCACTAGAGGGGTATCATCAATGCATTTTTTTACATTTTCTTCCTCATCTAGATTCTCATGTCAAGCATCTTCTCATACATTTAATTCAAGAAGAGAGAAATAAACATTCATTTCACTATTTAGAGTCATACCTAACTCTTTATCCAAATTGGTAACCTTCTCAATAGTGTTATTCCTTAACCTTCCAATATCACTCTTATCCATGCTCATTAGGGTACTCACTCTCTTCTTAGTTTTTAATTATTTATTATACAATTGAGCTAATCTAGATTTTTCATCAGAAAAAGTAGAACTAACCTTCTCTAAAGAAAAAGATCGTAAGTTTACATCCTCATTAATAGCTTCTTTTATTCTAGCATATAATACAACTTTCAAATCTCTAGAAAATTGGATTTCAATACATTTCATTCTTACATCAAAAGCAAAAATGTACCTTACTATAGGTTCTTCAATGGTTGGTTGTTTTACCTCATCTATAGTAGGGTATGATGTAACAATCTCATCAAGATTTCCATACTCTACAATGCTTCTCACCAAAGCTTCAAGATTCATCAAAAGTTTTTCTTCTAGATTGGAGGGATCTTATCCTTCTTCTTTTTCTTTGCTTTAGCTAGTTTTAATTTATTTCCATACTCTTCTTTCTTCTCCCTCATTTGAATTTTTCATCCTTATTTTTCTTTCTCCATTGCATCTTCACTATCTATATCTGCAATATCATTTTTTTCCTTCTTTCCACTTGTCTCTTCTTGAGAGACACCTTTTTTCCTCTTTATTGGCAAAGGTTCTTCTTCTTCCTCCTCTTCTTCCTCATAATCAAAAATCACATACCTTTATCTTTTTCCCTTTTCTTTCACTCTTCATCTCCGTGGGGCAGTGTGTTGCTTTGGTGGAGCAAACTTTTCTATCATAAGCACACTCTGTTGTTTCTCTAGAGCATTAATTGATTCCTTTCTCTTTTCACTAGCAATAGGTTTAGTCTTGGAAGACTTTGGGGGAAACCATAGAAGGGGTAGCTATTCTACTTGATCTTCTTGTGTTGAGGTACCTTTTAGAGGAATAGAAATATTTTTAGCTTTCTCATTTAGAAAGTAGAAAGAAACTAGAAGGGATACTGATGCCAAAGCATATGGGTATTCTAGCAATCTGGTTAAATTTTTCATTTTTAATTTTGTTGATTGTTTATAAATTTTGATATGGTGCAAAAAAAAAAACTTGGTGATTTTGTCATTTCCCAAATGGCATATTTGTTTGGGATTATTGAGCTTATAAAAACTTCCAAAAGCAATGAAAATTAATATTGAAAAATATTTAAAACTGCAGATTTAAATATAATATAAAATCTCAATGTAAAGTACCCAAAAATGGGGATCCTCTCTTATTCACAGTGTAGGAACTTGGTAGATTAGAATACATATATTTGGGCAGAAAAAAACAAGAAATAGAGAGCCTTGGAAAACTACGTGGAAGTTGAGGAGTTTTGGGAAGTGAGGTACAGTAAGAGGAGACTTTGGGGGAACCCAAAGTATGAAATGAAACAATAGTTTAAATGCAAAGGAAGTGAAAAAGTCAACATCTATCATGGCTGGAAAATTTTCACATAGGAATTAATTTTGGAAGGCACAATTCTGGAGTGACGTTGGAGGAATAAGAAGAGTTAAGAACAAAGCAAGAAAATGGGAACAAATTTGAATTTGGTATGTCTGTATTTGCAAATTTTGATGCAAAAACTTGATTTGGAACCATAAAATAAAGTGTGGTATATGTTCTAGAAAAATTGTGTGGTTAATATTTGAGTTGGAATTTGTTATTGGGTGAGTTGTTGCTGCATTTTCTCTTAGTCTAATAAGACCCAGAGCTTTTGTTTTACATTAGTGTAAGAGAGGGAGACCAACAATGTCAAGGCCCTAGGTCACAGAGAGATAAGAGTAGAAGGCTTCCCTAACTTACCTCACTCTAAAGGGGTGTTTAAAATAAGGGATGAGAATGACGAGGACTATAAAGTCCTTCGATCAATCTATAGACCTGAACTTTAGTTTGGGCTAGGCGAGCTGGATTTTTGGAGTTGGTTTTGTGCCTCAGGCATCTCTCTGTCTGAGGATAGCAACACAGTTATAGGACGTTAGCATGACGCACTGGCATCTCTTGTGTGTGCTGGCATCCGCATGGCCAAAAAATAGTGAACACAATTAAACTACCAAAAAGACCTACTAACAACCTAGCTAGTTTAATTTAGATGGTAAAAACAAAATGAGAAAGTATGCAAAATAGATACTGAAATGATAAAGTAAATAGACAAGAACTAGGGTGACAAAGAAAATCTCACAAAAGTTCTTGTTCGCCAGCTAGCTCCAAATGCACGTCCACCTACACATAAGAAAGAGGAAAAATTTATTGGGGATGTATAGGAGCCTACCTCAGTTAAACCCCCATTTTGGTGTTTCCACATCCATGGATAGCCAAATATAAATGATAGATAAATGTATGATAAAGAAGTAAAGAAAGGAAGTACATGAATAACACTACAAAACAATATATAGCTACTCAACCAAATTGTAAACGAGAGGAGTGAAATTTTACCACCTCCACTAAGAGCTCAATAGCCAATGATGGAGAAAGAGAGCTTGAAAAATCACCACAACCTCAATTGTGATGAAGGGAAGTGTTGAAAAACTCAAACCCCTACTGCAATAGCTTGCTTCACACTTTATTAACGGAGTTGATGGAGTGTTGAAGTGTTGTTGAGAGTGAAGTGAAGGCTGAGAATGCTTGAGAGGAGGGAAGAATCTACTATTTTTGTGGTTGTTTGGTTGAAGAGGGATGTTACAAACCATTCTCAATAAGAAGTGTAACACCTCTTCTAGCTTCAAATGCAAGAATCCATTAGGGATGTAAGCACATCACGTGGACATCCGTACACCGCACATGCATCCCCAACAAATATTCTTCTACTGACACAACAAACATATGCCAAGTGGAAGGAAATTAGCCAACTAATGTGGAATTTCACCTTTGGATTTGGTTTTCTAAGGTGAGGATGTGCAAAAGGGTAATTTGCGTAGGGGGTGAAAATTCACTCCTATACATTTTCTCCCCACTTTAGTGAGCATGAATACTGATGAGTGCTTTGGTAAAGTAGATTGAAGAGTGAATAGAATTAGAAATTTATACCTGAACCATCGATGAAGAAAACCATAATCTAGCGAGCTTGAAAGCATGGGGTAGAAAAAGGACTCCATAGTCCCACATAACTATGAAGCTATAGAATGAAAGCATCTTACAAGCCTAGGGACCTACAAGGAGGTGACCCCCAAGATCTCTCACATGAATGAAGCCCTGAGAAGTAAGTGCCTCACAAGCCCATAGACCTATAAGGAAGGTGTCCTCCAAGATCTCTCACATGAAGCAAACCTAGAAAAAAATACCTTATATGCCCACAGACCTATAAGGAAGGAATTCTCCAAGATCTCTTGCGTGAAGGAAACCCCAAAAAAGTGGCCTACAGGCTTGTAGACTTACAGGAGAGTGACCCCCAATATCTCTCGCATGGAGGAAGCTTAGAAGAAGTGCCCTATAGGCTTGTAGACCTATAGGGAGGTATCCCCCAAGATCTCTCACATAGAGGAAACCCAAGGAAGGGATTGTGTAGAGTTGAAAAGCAACTTACAGGTGCACATACAAAGCCACATGTTTACCTGCAAATAGAACATTTATGAAAGTGGCTACACAGACAAGTAAGTGGACAATCATGTAGATTGTCGATAGATTGGAAAGGTTTCAAAGGGAAATCTTAGGAACCCAGTGTGAAAAAAAGGGTCCACTCAAGGGACACACTATTTGAAAGTGTGGAAGAGATGTTTTTTTCTTGAATCAATTCATCTTGAAGGAATCCTTTCAAAAGATGTTCACTTCATCAAGGAATTTGAAAGGAAGAAAAATTCCCCCTTGCGAGGGGAAGGTCAAAGCTACTCCCTCCTGGAAGGAAAGGTCTCCAGTTTTTTCTTTGTGAACCCATGATAAAGGAAACATGTTATGTTATGGTTTCATGTTGAGAATGAAATTATTTGAAAAAGTTTGCAAAGATTCTCAAGAAAATATTTTCTGGTAACAAATGCATTTTCTAAAAATTGAAGTGTTATATAAATCGCGTTGTCACACATGAAAGGGAAACTCAAGAAAATAAGAGAGAAATATAAAAGAAAAGCTTAAAGAGATAAAGACATCACTAACAAAGGGCATAGGGGTGATATGATATTTTGGGGTCAAAGCTACTCATAAATATGTATATAGGTATAATAATAGTATATAAAATGAACTGTCATCAACCCCCTACTATATCAGATCATGTGAAGAATGCACGAGAAGAAAAAGTAAAAATAAAAAAATGGGTCAACATGGAAGGAAAGCCTAAATGCCCCCAACACTTTGCATCATCCCCAATTTTGTCAAAAGTCGATCACAAACATGGATGAATGATGATACAAATGGAAGAAGGTTTACGAAACAAAAATCACTCCTATATCCAAGCACCAACAAGGGTGACAAGGGTCATCCAGGAACACATAGCATGATCACAGGGGAACACATCACAACACACACACATCTAATCTAAAGATAAAGAAGAGGCCTCCCCCTAACACTGATTGACTAAGAGGTTATCCGATTCCTACTCCAGATCATCATAGGGAGAAGAAGGATGAGCCTGCAATGGTGGGATGTTAAGAGGAGGAGATTTCAACCCTCCTACAACAAGGGCTAAGGAAGAAGGCCTCGCAAGGTCTCCTCCACTCGGCTCTTGTGGAGCTATGGTCAACAATTTCATGAAGATTGTTGACAAGTCTAAAAATTTATCAAGAGAGTTAAACATGCACTTCACTAGAGTGCAATGCCATACCTCAATGGATGGGGAAATTTGTGCCTGAGGTTCACTACTAGGCTCACCAAGTGACTCGGGAGCGGTGACGAACTCAAGAGAAGTGGAGACTGATTTCATCGCTAAAACAAAAAAAGTCATGATGGGACCACCTTTTAGAGAAGGTGGACTTCTCTTATGTCCCCTATTTCTAGAAGGAACACTCTCCTACTTCTACTCCATCAGGGGATGTGAAATCCCCATAAATGAGGCAAGAGGTGCCAAGGAAGAGGAGGAAGAGAAAACAACAGTAGATACCATCAAATTTTTTGGCATGTCTATGGGTTTTGGGAAAGGAGGGACATCTGGAAGGGACATCAACAAGGGTAGCTCCACCAACGGAGTGATGAACACCTGCACCCTTTTGGGGTCAGGTGCATTCGCACTCACAGTGGAAGTTGGAAGTGAGACTAAACTAGATTGAACAGAAGCAAAGGGGAGGAGAGAGGAGAACGTGGTATGAGGTCTTGATATGGGGGTGGTTGTCTCCTCTTGCTTCCATTATAAGGTGGCTTGCTTAGCTGCAAGAGCCTTTCCTTGGTGCTTATGTTCACATGTAAGGCAGTTTCTATGACTCTTTGAGCTAGAGACCGGAGGTTGCGAAGGAATATAAGGCTCCTGATCATCCACAGGAGTGTCCTCCAAAGCTATTTCTAGCGGAGGGATAGGCTCCTAAACCAGAGCAAGAGGAGTGGATTGAGAAGTGGTCGGGGGAGTCGGCTCTAATGCCTTGGTTGTGGGCCTCTTCCCATTTACTAATTTTGGACCAAAAGCGGTGGGAGGTCATGAAGGCCAGGACATAGAGGATTCCCCTTAGGGATATTTCTTTCGATTATACTAAACAAGCCTAAGCTCCATAGGAAAAATAGGAAGCTCAAATGTGGGACGCTTAGGCTTTCACGAAGCAGGCACCATAGGATTCTCTCGTAGACATGGAATAGAATCTGATGGCACCACAGTAGGGTGAGGAGCATAAGGTGATGGAGGTATCTCACTCTTGGCATTAAGTTTCCTTTCTTGTAATTTTGATAAGTTTGATACAAGAGGTCCTTCCTAGGTAGCAAAGGATCGATGGGCATAGGCTGAGAGTAATCCAAGGAGTAACTACCACGAGAAACTGGTGGTTTATAACCGATGTCATGGATTACATTCATAGAACCCTCATGGATAAAATTTAAACATTTATGCACAATAGAGGGTATTGCATTTATAGCTACTAACCAAGGGATACCCAACTTCACTCTAAAGAGTTTAGATCTAGAGATTATGGAAAACAAAAGCTTCATAGATTTGGGTCCAACCAAAACCGACAAGACAGTACTACCTAAAGGAGGTATGTAAATTATATCATGCATGTGGATGGTTTTCATCAACACATTGTACCCATCTTTATGTAAAAATTTAATTAGCATGATCTCCACAGTTATGATGTTTACTTGGGATGTCAGATCAATGAGAACACCTACTACTATGTTTCCATGAATTCACATAGGGATGTAGAGAGGAGATGGTTCCCTATTAAAACCCATTGACAGATCATGTGAGGTGAAGGTTATGCTAGTACCACTACTCATGGGTTACACAAAGGGGATAGGTTGATGTAGTAAAGAGTCCATCACATGCAATAAATGAAACTCTCACAGATCCCCCTAAAAAGTTTCAAGATAGGATAGTGACCCAATTAAGGTTTCGTTGTGCAACACTTTCAAAACCTTCCAACTATGAGGGGTCACAAGTTAGGTTTTAAGGAAAAGGCCTCACAAAACTTTCACATACTATTGGAAACAAGCAACATGATGGGGTGTGAATCAGTGTTCTGCAAAAATTAATTCTTTTATCTTGACATTTAATCAAAATCAATATGCAGAAACAAAAAAAAAGAAACCACTCAACCATAACGCAAGGATTTTTACATGAAAACCCTGTTAGGGGAAAAAGAACGGTGGATGGACAATCCACAATAAGTTCTGACTATCCTCAAAAGAAGTATTACAAAATGGGAATGGACTTGCATTCAGGCTCACTGCCTAGAGCTCACTACTCAAAATGGGGCTCACTACCCTTACAAAAGTTTGGAATAGATCCAAAAGAAAGTGAACTGAGATAAAAGCATCTACTAATGCTTGATTATAGTTCTTGTTTAGCTCTGATGTCGAACTTATGTCCTGATGACTGATGAAGAACTTCTACTTTGTTCTATTGAATTTCACACACAAAATCTTTATACGCAAGTGAAACTATGCATGATATCACTCAAATACAACTTGGACATTCACAACATACACACACAAAAATTCTTCATGCATCCAAATGATATGAATGATCATCTAAATATATTCGCTCACAAGGAATCAATCACCATAGGTCGACTTCAACAAGACTTAACAAAACTCACAACTAGTTGGCCCAATCAATGGATAATTTTGATGTGGATCCAAACAAGTCAGCTAAACAATATCTAGGACCAATAATTAAACATTCGAACTTGAAGATAATTAAAATAATTCAACTTTATACATCCACTACACATTATTACCACTGAGTTGGCTTTATCAAGCAAATAGACAAAAATTTCCAACCGGACCTACTCAACCATATAGCCACAAAAACAATTCCATGAGATTCAATAATGGTATGTTCCATGTGCTTGAAAACTTTTTTTATCGATCCACGACCCAAAATGGTGATCTAGTGAAGCTATCAAACCGGATGCCCTATTATGACGATAACACCACTGATAACACACAATTTTCATTTCCTCTGTCGATGCTACTAAATTCACATAACTATGGACCAAAAAGGTTACTTCAGTTTCCATCAATGACAACACTAGAATCCAAAAAACACATCCACTTACACCATATGCCAACAATCCCCCCCTTTGGAATTTATGGTAACACTAAGAGAAAAATGACTAAGTGTCAAGATTGACATATTGTCAGTATACAAAATACTAAATAATGTACCACTACAAAATATTACTCCCCCTAAGAGTATTAAGACATTTTTCACTACACTCACTCTCCCCACTTGACATCAATGACAAAATTAGGAATACAAAATTGTATAAGTATTATCCAGAGACTTACATTAATTGGAAAATATCTGCAAAGACGTTTTTCAATTCACTAAGGGTGGAGTTCCAAATACTCTTCAAACTTTCCAAAATGGTGATGGGACCACAAAGAAGATAGGATAATGTTTCCACTACTTCCAAACTTATCAGATCAAGGGTAGTTACAACACTTTTTTCTTCCTTTAAATCATTCACCATCATCTTAATTTTTGTACTAATCATCTCACTTACTCTGCTAATGATTCTTTCATTTTCAAACTTTAAATTCTTCATTTGATCAAGCAAGGATATTACCTAAAAATCCTAAAGACACACACTACCAACCAAGGGATCAAGGTTGTTGGAAATGATTTCCAACTACTACTCAATGTCTTTTATTTTCTTTTCATTTACAGTTGTAAATTTTGGTAGGATTAAGCAGGATTTGTACACATTTCCTCCTTCAATTATACCACCTTGAGTATGTTGAATCCAAATTCCTAATGACTTCCTATCTTTGGAGATTAGCTAGATTAGGCTACCAAGTATTTCCTCCTTAAATTCCTTTCTCACTTTAACTAGGGCTAATTCCTCAAAGGATTTGAAATGAGAATCAACAAAGTTTATTAATCTTTTTAACTCATTGGAGGTGGAGCCTAATGGGTCCAAAGCATGCATAGGTAGTAGTTTCTACAAAACACTGTATGATACGGTGGAAAAGGCACCTAGGGGCTCAATGTCTACTGATTTTTATGGGTGCTACTTAAAATTTGGACATGGCCTATCATTGACTTCAACCAACAGTGGGGTAGACATGATTGAGAGAACACAAAATTACAGATTTTTGCTATAAATACCTTTTGGAGATGAAATGGAGGTCGATTTGCAAATTATTTTTTGAGCTTCAAACTCCTTTCTACTTTTAGCAAGGGTTACCTCAAAACACTTTTGACTTCTTTCACTTCAATGCAATGTGACAAATGAGAGTGAAAACGGTCCTTTTATTGTCATCAAACTTAACTTTGTACTTTTGCAATAAATGCTCTTGCCCTAATTCTATAGGTTTTTCAAAAAAATTATATTTCAAGACAAATAATTCTTTTGTAGACCATCAATAATCCTCATTGATGACTTAAATTCATTTCATAACATCTGAAGAATAACCAATGTCCTATTGGACTCATCCAAATTGTTGGGGATTTAGAAGATTTTCTTGATAGCTCCCCCTATGGTAGAGACCTACAATTAGTTTCTAGAGGTATTACCAGAAGAGACTTCTGGTGCAGATCCATTTATGTCTGTAGAGGGGTTCTTTCTCACCCATTTCTTCTACATCTACTTCTTGATTTCATCCATAGTGATCTTCACTTTTCCCTTAACATTCGTTGCATTTTTTTTTTATCGGACCTCTTTTGTTCCAAAAAAAACTGGAGGTGTGACCGAATTTATTATCATTGTAGAAAACAACATTCCTCTGTCTAATCCAATTGTTCCATTAGCTTTGTATCGATCCACATTGGTTAGCAACATGTCCAAATCTACTGCATGCATAACATTTGATGTCTCTATGTAAATTATACATCATAATTCTGCACTTACTTGACTTATGACCATACTTGTAGCAATTAAAGCATTGACCTAAAAATGATGGTCTACTTGTGTTTGTCTTACTCCTACACTAAGAATCCATATGACCAAATTTGTTACAAGCATAATAGTAGCTATTAAATCTTTAAGCATTGGGTTACATTACCGGATTCCTCCTAGATTCGTTCACCTGGTTTCCTTGTTTGAATTTTCTTTGTCCAAAATTATTTTGATCAAATCTCCTTTGTCCAAATCTATAACTTTCTCCTTCTTCATATCCAAGACCTTGCTTATCACCATCAGTTCTTTGACCTTTGATCAGTTTGTCAAGCTTAGCTAAGCTTGCTTTGAATTTTTCCTTAAACTCATTTTTTGTAGTGAGTTCATCTCTAAGATCATCAAGATATTTTTCAAGATCCTCTTCATTATTCTTGGTTTGTTCCAATTCATTCTCTAGTTGGTTGCATTGTTTAAAGTTTTCTCTCATAGATTGTGCAAGATTTTCTTCAATTTTATTTTTGTCCTCTAACTCCTCGGTCATCTTCATCATGATGTATTTTCTTCCACACTTCAAGGTAGCATTCTCTTAGGAAAACTTTTCACATTCTTTTGTCTTTTCCTTCAGGGCTTGACTGAGTTGTTCATCTTCACTGGTTTTGTTTTTCTACTTGAACTGACCACATAAATCCTTTCTTTTCTCCCTCGATTCATTTATTTTTTCTTTCAATGACTTGATAAAAAAATTTACATTTTCAAGACTTTCTTGTAGTTCCCAGATCTCGGATTTTGACTGGTCAAGATCATCCAAGGCCACCATGAGTTTTTCTTGCAAACTACTTGTATCCATTGAATATAATTTCCAATATCTCCCAAAGTTATTAGACTTATTTTGAGGAACAAGATTTGATAACAATTGTTGGAAACAAGCAACACTGAGAGGGGGGGTGAATCAGTGTTCTATAAAAATTAATTCTTTTATCCCAACCTTTAATCAACTTAACACATTTAATCATAATCAATGTGCAAAAGCAGAAAAAAAGAAACCACTCAACCATAACACAAGGATTTTTATGTGGAAACATTGTTAGGGGGAAAACCATAGTGGATGGCCAATCCACAATAAGTTTTGAGTATACTCAAAATAAGTATTACAAAATGGGAATGCACTTGCATTCAGGCTCATTGCCTAGAGCTCACTACTCAAAATAGGACTCATTGCCCTTACAAAATTTTGGAATAGATCCAAAAGAAAATGAACTGAGATAATAGCATCTACTAATTCTTGATTATGGTTCCTATTTAGCTCTAATGTCAAACTTCTATCCTGATGACTGATGAAAAACTTCTACTCTGTTCTGCTCAAGTTCGCACACAAAATAATTATGCACAAGTGAAATTGTGCATGATATCACTCAAATACAACTTAGACATTCACAACATACACACAAACAACTTTTTCATGCATCCAAATGATATGGCCAATCATCTAAACATATCTAATCACAAGGAATCAATCACCATAGGTCGGCTTCAACAAAACTTAATAAAACTTGCAACTAGTCAACCCAATCGATGGATAATTTCAATGTGGATTTGAACAAGTCAACTAAACAATAGCTAGGACCAATAATTAAACATCTGAGCTCAAATATAATTAAAATAATTTAACTTTATACATCCACTACACATTATTACCACCGAGTCGGCTTTATCAAGTAAATAGACAAAAAAATGTCCAGCTAGACCTACTCAACCATGTAGCCACAAAAACAATTCCATGAGATTCAATAATGATATGTTCCATGTGCCTGAAAAAAAAATTCATCGATCCATGACCCAAAACGATGATCTAATGAAGCTATCAAACCGGATGCCCTATTTTGATGATAACACTATCGATAACACACAATTTTCATTTGCTTTGGTGGTGCAACTGAATGCATAATTGTGGACCAAAAAGGTGACTTCAGTTGCCATCAATGACAACACTAGAAGCCAAAAAACACATCCACTTACATAATATGCCAACACATACAACACTCCTAGAACATAAGGAAAATAACTTTCAGTATTGCCAAGCGGAACCAAAATGGTTCATGTCGGGTTCACCAAAAATGTAAGAGTGGGGGACCAACCACATCAAGGCCCCAGGTCACGAAGATCCAAGAGTGGAAGGCTGCCCTAACCTACCTCACTCTAAAGGGGTGTTTGAAATAAGGGATGAGAATGATGAGGACTATAAAGTCCTTCGATCACTTTGTAGACCTGAACTTTAGTTTGAGCTGGGTGAGTTGGCTTTTTGGAGTTAAATTTGTGCCCCAAGCAGCTCTCTTTCTGAGGATGGTAGTACAGTTTTGGGGTGTCAGCATAGTGCACTAGTGTTTCTTGGGCATGCTAGCATTCGTATGACCAAAAAATATTGAACACAATAAAACTACCAAAAATACCTACTAATAGCCTAGATAGTTCAATCTAGATGATAAAAACAAAATCAGAAAGTATGCAAAATAGATACTGAAATGATAAAGTAAATAGACAAGAACTAGGGTGATGAAGAAAATCTCACAAAAGAGCGTGTTCACCAACTAGCTCCAAATCCATGTCCACCTACAAACAAGAAAGAGGGGAAATTTTTTGGGGCTTTATAAGGGCCTACCTCAGTCAAACCCTCATTTTGGTGTTTCCACCTCCATGGAAAGCCAAATAGCAATGATAGAGAAATGTATGATAAAGTAGTAAAGAAAGGAAGTACACAAATAACAGTATAAAATAATATATAGCTACTCAACCAAATCGTAAAGGAGAGTAGTGATACATTACCAACTCCACCAAGATCTCACTAGCCAATGATGGAGAAAGAGAGCTTGAACAATCACCACAACCTCGACTATGATGAAGGGAGGTATTGCAAAACCTCAAGCCCCTGCTGCAATTGCTTGCTTCACACTTGCTTAATGGATTTTATGGAGTGTTCTTTCTACTGTAATGGAGTGTTGTAGTGCTATTGAGAGTTAAGTAAAGGCTGAGAATGCTTGAGAATGAAAGAAGTGATAAAAAAAAGATGAGTTGAATGAAGAATGGATGAATTTGAAGGAGAAGAGGGAAGAATCTACTGTTTTCGAGGTAAGTTGGTCAAAGAGGGACATTACAAACCATTCCCATTAGAAAGTGTAGTGCCTCTACCAACTTCAGATGTAGGGATCCATCAGGGATGTAAGCGTGTTGTGTAGATGTATGTGTGCCATGCAAGCATCCCCGACAAATATTCTTTTATCGACACAATAGATAGATGCCAAGTGAAGGAAATTAGCCAACTAATGTTGAATTTTTCCTTTGGATTTGGTTTTCTAAGGTGAGGATGTCCAAAAGGGGAATTTTCATAAGGGGTGCAAATTCACTCCTATAAAATTAGATACTAGGAGTCCTTGCTCTTCCACAAATTTTCCAAGAGTTTTTCCCTTAACAAATCACTCAAATCAAAGTTATCACCTTTCTTCACTATCTCATGTGTAGTGTTGATGGGAGTAGTAGAAAAAAAGTTCTCATTTTTTGTGAAGAATATCTTGTACCCTATCATCATTGATGCATTTTTGACTGCATGGTCTTTAATTTATTTGATATTTAGGGCCCTCTTGTCAAATTTGGCACATGTTTGCTTCATCACAACTTAATTTTTCATCGATTTGAGTGTCAAAATTGGTATGATTGAACATAACCCTATTACAACACTAAACACCTCCTTATTTATCATGTGTGGTATATCTAGCTAGATAAACCTATCACGAATCATCCTCAATGTGTACCTGACCCACTCATCCACAAAAAAAATAGGGAATTCTTCTAGACATCAAGGTTCTTCTCCGTCAAAATGTTTACCTCAAGTTTCAATTCAAAATCATCTCTAGTAAGTTCATTCACCCATACATATCCTAGCTTATAATGGTTATATTCTTCCAATTTTACATGTATGCAAATATTGACATCTTTTGTATGCATCACACCATACATAATACTTGAAAATACACCATCTAGATCCATCATATTCATTCTTTATTAGGGTATTTCTTAAATTTGGGTCAAGGAAAACTTGTGGAGTATACATCTTAAAATACTTTTGAAACACTTCAAAACTTAAGTAATAGTATAAATCTATAAATACCTTTAAATCTTTGTCACTAGGGTTTCACACAAGAATTTTGAATCACTTCACTTCACTCCTTTTCTACTTTTATCCCCTTGAATGCTACTATGCAAATGAATTAGAACATATGTGAAATCACTTATAAACCCCTTTTGAATAACCAAAATTTTATTGAATCTATTGATTTGAAGTTAGGCCAAAAGCTAATAAACCCTAACTATGATAGCACAATTAGCTTCAGTTGCTTCAAAAAATTCCACAACATAAGATTTTCCACCAACATTTTCACCAATAGGTCAAACATATCAACCTAGACCTTTTTCCCATGTTCTAGAGGAATCATGACCATATCTTTGGCAAGGGATTAAAGATATTTTATTAAAAATCCCCATGAGCCAAAGCTCTTCACTTAGTTTCCAGAGGAAACATTTGCATTAGAGGTTGGCACAGACTTGCTCTTAACTTTTCTTTCTTCTTTCTTCTTCCAAATCTTACCCATTTCATTCTTTACTTCTACCAGATCCATACTCTTCTTCAATGAAATAGATGGTTTCACATCCTTTCTTTTGCAAAACTTAGCAATGTTTCCTAGCTTATTGCATATGTAGAATTCAACATGCTTTGTAACAAGCTTGCTTCCACTCATTCTGGATCTACATTGATTATCCATGTTCCCAAATCCATTGGATGTACAACAATAGCCATTAAAATATTGAAACATCATACCATTGTTATAGTCATTCAACATATGATTTTCACATTCACTAGCTCTATGACCAAATCTATTGTATGTAAAATTATGACCAAAAAATCATTGAACATTTTGATTCATTTTGCTTCTAAATTCTACAAGCTTATGTCCAAATTTATTATAGGAATAACAATAACCATTAAAATATGGGTACCTTTGTGCATTTGGTGAAATGATTGGTGGTCTTTTAAATTCATTCTTCTAGTTCTTAGCCTTATTATAGTTGATTTTCCTGTCATTCTTTTGTTTATCCTTGTTTGAAGTTTGATCTATCTTTGAACTTTCGCCTTTCTCAAACCCTAATCCTTCTGTGTCCTTATATCCTTTCTGATTTGCAATCATCTCATCAAGAATTGTAGTACTCTTCTTGAATTTGTATTCTTGAGTCTTTTATTTTTCTAAATCTGATCTTAGAGTCACAACCTCTTGGTCAAGCTTTGAACATTCTTCATATTTTTCTTTCATTCAGCATTCAAACAGTCTTCAACTATTTTACTTTCTTCAATCTACAATTTCAAACTTGTAATGACCTCATTTTATTGCTTGAGCTCTTTGATCCTATCTATAGCTTTCTTGAAATTTTCACTCAATATCCTAATGGACTCATCTACATCACCAAGATCCTTTTTTAGATCTCTATTCTTAGATTCTACTTATGTAGATCATCCAAGGTAGATTTGAGTTCTCCTTCCATGTCAAATATGCAATCTTCTTCAATAAACCCTTTTGGAATAATTTATTTAGGAGGAATGGGATAATTCCTTGTAGCCATGTGTTCAACTCCAAGACCTACTTTAGCAATCAAGCCAAATAAAGGAACCAAGCCCTGATACCAATTGTTGAACACCTAGAATACTAAGAGGGGGGTTGAATTAGTATTCCCTAAAACCACTTAAACATTTAAACATTCATTTGAAACACTGTATTAAATTTATAGTAAGGAGAGAAACCATGAAAGAAATCATCAAAGCACATAACGCATGAACACCATATTTTTATGTGGAAAACCAAAAAAGGGAAAACCACGGTGAGGATTAGCTCACAATGTATTATGACCAATCATGGCATAGTATAGAATGGCTCACTTCCTTTTGGACTCACTATTCAAAGGACTCACTGTCCAGAGAATAAGAGAAATGGAAGAGATGGATCATCGCTAGAAAAAGGGGTTGGATCATTACGAAGATTTGAATTTCCAATAATTAATTTATCGTGTGTAGGAGATACAATTCCACTAGAGCTCAATATACTAAATCAACACACTTCATGTTATACTTCTTCCACAATCTTCTTTGCTTTACATTCATATCACATTTGCACTATATTCACATACTTCACATTTAATTACATCACATTACACTAAAACACCAAAAATGATCTTAAATTTATATCCATTATATCCACAAACACTTACAACTTCAATTAGGTTGGCTTAATTAGATGAACCATGTAAAACAATAACTTGTCGGCTCAAGATTCAAACAAAAAAGCTTCATGTCATAATTCAAAAATTGTAATGCATCCAAATAGGTTGGAGGGGACCTATAATAACTCCCATAAACTGATAAACACTTCCTTTAACTCCAAATGACCCTAAACATATTAGGTTGGCACCGTTGGTGAAGTAACACTAAAATACACCAACAAATAATCCACAAAATGACACTTAGACCTCCAAAAAAATCACCACAAGAATCATGGATGTTACTAAAACATGTAAATACTTCCTCAAAACCACATAGAAAATATTATTCCATGGTGGAATGTTGACCATTCCAAACATGTACTCTATATAAGTAACATAGTCACTCACAGACCTAATACACTGTCATCATTATCTTCGATACTGGTGCACAAGCAGCGATTTGATTTCTTGCCTCCATGAGGCCATTTGTAAATAGTTTCCCTATTTTGTGTATTGGGTCTTATAATAAGGTTTATAAAACCATTCTATAGGTCTTTGAGTCTTAGGAAGTCACATTTTAAGTCATTTTTCAAATAATGTTTAAAGTTGTTCCATATTGTAAAAATTATAAAAGTTGCTCATGAAAGTTGTCAAGCAACTTGTCAAAAAGTGTCATTAAGGTTTTTTTTCAACAAAATAATCAAAATGTAGTTGAAAATGGTTTTTTATGGTTGTAAATGTATAAATACACCCTCAAAAACTCTAATTGGGGGCTAGAGACATTATTTTTTAAGTTTGATGAATGGCAACCTCAAGTTTTGTGTGCATTTTCTAATTTTTACATTGTTTCTAGGTTAAAGTTGTGATTTTTATGGTATGGTATGGAAAAAAAAAATGTATTATCATATATTTATGGAAATATATCTATTTATAGTTTCCAATTATTTTTTTCTCATTGAATTTTATTCAATTTTGTGGAAGATATGACTATTTTGGTGAGACTGCATATTCTAACAATATTGTGTAGAACTTATAGTCTGAAAAATGTGATGGTATGGATTGTAAAGTCTATATTTTGGATCTAAAACCAATTATATTTTTTTTCCATGTGAATCTAATTTCATATTTTTCAAGTCTCATCAAATTTCATTAATATTTGAATAAGTTATCACCATTTTTGTGAGGGAAGGTATGAACCCTTCCTAGGGTTTGCAGTTTTGGGAAAAATGCAATAACTTTCATTTCCATTGTTGGATCTTAATAAAAATTGGATGAAAAGTCTATAACTATGTTTTCTTCAATATCACTTGAGATATTTACTTCATTATTTGTTTTGTGGAAGTTATTAATAATTTTTCATTGCATTAAATTGTGGGTTGCCATAGTTATGTTTCCAGTGTGATATACAATGCCTAATAGCATGTGTTATACAAAGATTGTTTTAGATTATTATTAAATGTTTGTGAGATATGTTGTTGAATCCTCCTAGCTTTGCATCAGATACCAAAGGGCATAAAGACATGGAATTTTGGATTTAGATTCCTCCGACATAAACCAAAATTACCTTAGAACCCCAAACCAAAATTCTTCAAGGTGGAGCACTAAGGACCTAAAAAATGATACTCTTTACACTAAAAACCTTTATTTTGGACTTATCCAAATATTCAACTCAATTGGTTTGCATATGAGGAAAAATATTTCACTTATATAATGCATTACCATCACCATACTCACTCATGCTTCACCAATCAAGTGTACCTCAATGTATTCAATCAAACCATAATATTGACATCAATGACAACACTATATAAATGATCATGCCCATGTTGCCTACTACCATATCAATGACAATAAAACCAACGATCTCCTAAAAATTTCAACAATTTTAACAATTGGTGTGTAAGTATGTGATAGAGATAAATGAAGATGAAAAATATTATTAAATAGGATGAAAGTCTTGGAATAATCGCTAGTGTCTCCTTTCAGATTCAGGACATGGACTAATTTCCTCTCATGGATTTTTTTATCTCTAGTGTTTGTATTTGGTGTTAATAGTTCAATATTTTGGTTCAATGACAAACATGTTACAATAAATAGTATCAAATCTGTGGTCATGGGTTTGAATCCCCTCAGGTGATGCAGGAGCATCCATAGTGAAGGAAAATCCTCATCAAGAAAAAATAGGTATTTTTATTTTAATTTTCCTAAGGTTTGATATTTTATGTTGTAGGATAAATAAAATACAATTTTAGACGAAAATAATGTATTACAATAATTGGTCATTTAATATTTTTACAAATTTTGGTGTGGGTGCTAGTCTAAATGGGAGTTTTGAATTTCAATTTCATTTTTTGCAATCTTGGCTTGGGATTTTTGAGGAGTTTAAGGTTATGAAAGCCCACTAATTTCTCTTAAAAATGGCCTTGAAGAATCTATGCACCCATGTTGAGTTGACCATTTCATTTTCCAAGTTGGGTTCCTATGCATGGAGAGTGGGCATCTAAGTTGTCATCTATTTTGAGAAAATTCTTGGGAGTGGTTATGAATATTATTTTTGGAGCATATAATATTTATTTTAATTTATTTTATTCATTATCCCAAGCTAGGCATGGTATTTTCCTGGGTGGATTTAATAGTTGGTATTTTTGGGAAACTATAGTGGTTTTCCTCTCTCACAAACTCCCATATATTGATGCCTTGTTTTGAGGTGGAGAGTTTTTGGACATATATCTTGGGGAAGGGGACCAAAAATCCATTATTGCTGCAAGTTATTGAGGTGATATAAATCAAAAAATATATTTGAATATTGTATGTTATTGCAGCAATAGTTGACAGAGAAAAGATCACATATTGGATATCTTGTTTCACGGTGCAGGGAGTTGATTTGAGGAAAGAGGATTTGCATATTGTATGCAATATTGTATGTTTTTGTATTACAGGTTTAAATATGTTATTTGATAGTTTTTCATCATCCCATGTGGTTGGAAAACATATGTAATCTTATTTCAATAAGTTGTGAAGCATTTGATGCATATTTAAATAGTGAAGTTTAAGATTGTTGTAACAAAATTTTTTATTCATTTCAATTATATTCCAGGTGCTTGAATATTTTTCTGCATTTTTTTAAGGTGGTTGGATCCTACTACATCAGTGATATCAGAGTGGGAATTCCAAAGTGTGCAGATAGAAGCACTGATGTGAGGTATTTACACCAAGACCTATGAGTGGAGAATGAATTTGGAGGATTAGAGTGTGTAGATAAATTTTCAAGCATGAGGCAGTCTACACCAGAGAGGATGGGATGGGTCATGAGGAGGCCCATGAGAATTTTTTTTTGGGAACAATATAGGGAAGAAGTTGAAAATAGGAAGCACTGTGAAGAATTTGAAAAGCTCCAAGCTAAAGTAGATGTATTGGAAAGGAATATTAAGGAGGAAGTGAGAATATGGGAAGAGAGATACGTGAAGAAGCACATTCTATTAAAAGAGGAAAGAGAAAAAGAAAAGAAGCATAAAGAAATAATGGAGAAATAAAGAACAAAAAATGGTCACTTTGGATCATAAATTTAATGGTACTTTTAATGATTTTATTTTATTTTAAGATGCTTTGTTTGCAAGATTTATCAAAGACAAAGAAAGTGGTGAAAATGAGAAGGATACAAAAGTATAAAAATAGGTATTATTTAATCATATTAATGGTTATTTACATACCAAAAGAGTAGATGAAGTTGCAACAATTCATAAAATGGACTTTGATAGTCCTAGATTTGACAAAGAGAATAATGAAGAAGGAGATAGTCTCTTGTTGAAAGAGGGGATAAGGAAGCTAGAAAGTTATTTAAGTGAGAAATGATAGAAGAAAATGATGAAAAGAAAGAGGTTGCAGCTGTTACATGCCTCTCTGAAGGAGGAAAATTTGTAGAAATGAGAAAGGAGAATAAAATAGAGGTAACTATTGATTTATCAAATTTTTTCAATGTTGCTAATGAAGATAATTTTTGTGAGGGTGAAATGGTAAAAATAAGTGAAGAAAGAGAGATGGTAAAGTGCAGTAACAATAGGTTACAAGCTGAAATACAACAAGGTATGATGACTTTTTTTGAGATAGAAAAAGAATAGGGTGAAGGAGAAATAGGTGAGAAAGATGTGTAGATAGAATTAATTGATTTCCTTGATTTTTGTAATGTTGATTTGTGTGTAGGTTTTGAGAATGATAAAGTGGGTTGGAAAGATGAATCATGGTATAGTGAGGTGAATTTCATGAGGGGAAGAAATAGAGGAAAGATGAAGGAAGGAATATATATGAAGTTTCAGATCAGGGTGAAGAAATAGATGGATATGGAAGAAAGATGGATGAAGGATAGTCACATGATCTACAAATGTTTATGAGTTTAACTCATGAAACATTTCAAATTACCTTGGGTGTCTGATTCAGGAGCATCCATAATGAAGGGAAATCCTCATCAAGAAAAAAGAGGGAATTTTATTTTAATTTTCTTAAGGTTTGGTATTTTATGTTGTAGGATAAATAAATTATAATTTTAGACCAAAATAATGTATTAAAATGATTCGTAATTTAATAATGTTTCCAATTTTGGTGTGGGAGCTAGTCTAAATGGAAGTTTTGAATTTCATTTTCATTTTTTCCAATCTTGGTGTGGGATTTTGGAGGAGTTTCAAGTTATGACAACCCACTAAAAGCTCAGAGAAATAGCCTTGAAGAATTTGAGCACCTATGTTGAGTTGACCATTTCATTTTCCAAGTTGGATTCATGTACATGGAGAGTGGGCCTCTTAGTTGTCATCTATTCTAGGAAAATTCTTGGGAGTGGTTATGAAGATTCTTTTTGGAGTATATTGTTAGAAGCTTGAGTTTTTTGTGAGTTGTTTGGGTGTTTTCATTAATGTCAACCCATTTTATGAAGAGAGTGTTGGAATTCTACTAGCATTGATGATGTCAACCCCTAGTATTGGAGTTGTTGGAGCCTAAAGTTGTTGGTATTGATGTCAACACAATGTTATTGGTGTTGTCATTGATCTATTACTTCCAACATAGTTGCAAAAGTTGTTGGGAAGATTTTTGGATGTGCTTTGGTTGATGATAGGTGTTGCATATTTTGAATATATGTTCTAGAGGTGTTGGTAATATTGTTGAAGAAGTTGGTTCACTTGGTTTCCAAGTGCTTTTGAGAAAATTTGAATACAAGAGATTACAATGTGATAGAGGTGTATTCAATGTTTTTCTCCACATTTCTTCTTGGTTGATGATATTCTCATGTAGTTCGGATGTGATGATTAGAGTTGTTCAGAGGTGTTATATCTAGAGTCTTGGGTTCTAGATCATACTACAGTGGAAGGTGTGTTTGAAAATATGTATATCTAATGAGTGTCTAAGAGAAATGAGATTGCTCTACATTTCTCTGTAGTGAAATTTCTAGTGTTGTGGATCTGGGAATGTGCTTATAATTTTTGTATCTACCTTTTCTTGAAGTTTTAGGTTTTAAGGTGTTTTGCAAGGTTGTTTGGTGAGTTGGATGTCTATATTAGTGTGTCTAGTTGCACAAAATGGAAGTGTTCTTAAATTTTAAGTGGTTGCAGTAGTAGTGGAAAATATTCTAAGATGATATGGACTATTGTTGAATGGTCAATGAGATGTTTCTAGACCTAGAGAAGTGTGTTTGGTTCACTTGTTAATGTTAGTGTGGGTTTGGCCAACCTGTCGTGCTAGTGTTAATTGTAGAGGATGATCATTGTTTGTGGAAGTTTGGAGAAGCATTTCAATGTAGATTTGGGTACCAATTAATTAATGGTTTGGTATTCCTTCACTTCTTCACACCATGGAAGTGTTTGGTGCTGACCTATTTGGTGTTACATACTTGAGGTGCATACATTTCCTTAAGGCTCACCTAATTGAGGTTATTTTAGGTCACAGAGGGTATAAATTTGAGGCAAGTTGTGTGGATTATGTATGAAGTGTGTGATGTGAAAGTGATCAAGTGTGATGATATGAGTGTGATATTTAATTCCTATGACTTCCAAATGTAATGAGAAAAAGGTTTATGCATGCCATCCTATTGAATGAGTTGTTTGTGCTTCAATGGAACCTTACCTTTGGCATATGAGAGATGCATTTTGGCAATTCATATTTTGTATTGAGCCACCCCTTTCTTCTATTCTTCTTTCTTTTGGATAGTGAGTTCTTTTGGTAGTGAGAATGTCTTTGTTCTCTGGTGATATAGAGCTAGGAGGATTCAAAACACATCTCTAACTCACCTTTCACTTGTAGGCCTTTTGACACACTTATTCAACTATATTTCCCTCCAAGATCACTATTCAACTCAAACATTCAAAACAAGAGTTCCAATTTCATTCAAGACACCAAAATAGATTTAAGGCACAAAAAATACTTTATAATCACCAAAATTATTGGTTCAATCCCAAAACCCAACCCATAGAACTCATACATCATAACTTTAACAAGTTGATAGTCCAAAT
The DNA here is from genome assembly GCA_007258455.2 of Sequoia sempervirens. Taxonomy (NCBI): domain Eukaryota; kingdom Viridiplantae; phylum Streptophyta; class Pinopsida; order Cupressales; family Cupressaceae; genus Sequoia; species Sequoia sempervirens. The sequence continues at coordinate 4,928 of VDFB02329201.1, read as the reverse complement.
CAACAATTAGGCCTATTTAGGCCACACCCAATTAACAACTTCACAATCCAAAGCCCATTCCTCCTTCCTAAAACCTTAAACATGTGAAAATATACCTGAAAAACCAAATTATACCTCCTCCCACTCTTCATTCAAGTCATTTCACCAAACACCTAGTCTAAACCTCCAATTTTTTACTCCAAATTAGACTATGACAATTCTACAATAATAGGAGAGTTAGCATAAAAAGGTATAAAACTTGTTTAAATACCAATACCTATCCAAAAATGGTTCTAGATGGATCCATACACCTTTCCATAACAATATTCCTCAATAATATCTTTTACTTCTCAGTCAAAACTCTTAAAATCTCACAAAATACTATGTTTACTAGTTTGTAGCAACATTTTCTAGCCTAGGGCTTTGTAAAAACCAATCAAATCCTTACAAATATTCCTTGAAATTTTGAAATCCTTTAAAGGATGCAAAAAAATACCTTCACACCCATTTTAAGAAGATTCCATCAAATAAAATGGAAGAAAATGAATTTTTTAAGCTCTCGGGTACCCTAGATCAGGGTTCTGACCTATTTTTACAAAACTAACCATATCTTCCTCAAAACTACATGAATTTAAGTGAAACAAAAATGGAAAATGTTTAAGACTCATAGATTTAACAATATAAATTACTTCCCCTCAAGTATATGACTGTACGGGGCCATACAGTAGACTAGAACACAAATTTTCCATTGAAAACACATAAATTTCATATAAAAACAAGGCTTTTATTGATTTTTGCGTTATTTTCACTCCCTCTCCTCCTACCTCGAGATATGTGAGGATTATTTAAGCTATTTAAAGCATAAATAACTCAATCAAATCGATCACAACTACCCTCTAACTTCCATGACTCTTAAACTTCCCATTTTGCCCTTTTTGTCATTTTGACAATTTGACAATATTACATGATTTTCACTTTAACCCTCTTAATACCCCAAATTACATTGAGTGTGGTCTTTCATGATCTTACAAAATAAAACAAGATATCATTACATTAAATTACCCTACATAGCACTTTTACATCCTTTGCATTTTTTTGGCTAATATGACAAAACTGACAAATTGATATCAATAACCCTACTACCTATCAAAATACTCTTAAACTAACCCAAATACATTAAGATGGTCTTGAAAGACTTTATTTCATGACCTCTAACATTCCTAATTCAATTATGTACAAATAGGCCTCATGGAGGCTTGAAAGCAACCTAGTACTCCTTCACCATCTGGGTAGTGAGCCTAATTGTTTTTGATATTTCAATTCATATATTTATGTGAGCTAATCCTCGCCATTGTTTTTCCCTTCTTGGGTTTTCCATATAGATCTATTGTTCTTATGTGTTTTAATTTGTTTACATTATTTTTCTACATGTTTAAATTTTGTTAATGTGTAATAAGGGTTTAATGGATGATAAGGGTTTGAAAATATATTAAGGGTTTAAATGTTTAAAGTATACAACTAATTCACCCCCCCTCTCAATTGTCCTATACATCTAACAACTAGTATCAGAGTTGTGGTTCCCAGGAAGAAGCTTAACCACTTGAGGTAGATTCAAATGGTGCAAAGGAAGGGTATCAAAGCTCCTGTGTTTAATGGAAAAAATTATTCCTACTTGAAAGATAAGATGTGTTAATGGTTTTTTTAGCACTGCAACAACACAGACAGAATAAAAGTATCATATCTCTCTTGAAAGGTAATTCCTATTAGTAAGCTTCAAGAAACAACCCAAAGGTATCTAATGTTAGGTCTTGATAATGCACAAACAAATCAGTGATGATATGATTTTCTAGTAATCACAAGGGGCCTTACAATTCAACAATGTTGGAAGTGTCAAAAATGAACAAGGTTTTATGAAATCTGAAAATATATGCAAACCCTAACGATATTTCAAGATCTAAAATCTGAAAATGACTTTTATCATCAAATATGGAAATGTGGTGATGTTGGTTTTATTCTAAAACTAATATAGATTTAAATAAATATCAAAATATAAAGGGGTGAGAGATCCTAAAATAATTCCTAAGATTAATCACAACAATGATGAATGTTGCAGATCGAAAAATCCCCATGAAACCAAATTTTGCTTGATCAAGGACAAGCCTACAACTACACATAAATAATGCAATCCTCTAAGGTAACCAAAGATCTTAAGACCATGAACATCCATACATATACCCAATTACTAACACAATGTTGAAAAAGATTCATAGTGGAGCTTAGTGCAATATTTGGAATAGACTAACTTTACACAACAACTTACAATCAACAAATTACCAAAAGTATGAGAAAAAAATTCATCAAACATCATTTACATTTCACCATCATCATAAAATAACTTAACTAACATCTAAGAATTGAGACAAGAAACCATAAAATTTCAAAGCACAAAACAAAGTTCACCAAATCAATAACCCAATTGTATTAACTTCTTTAGTAGTTACATAACAATCTCCAATTCTCTCTACTCTCTTATAGCTAACTTTTACAAAATTTAACTTTGTAATAAATGAGAAGGCACAACCTTTTATAGATACTATATTTTAGAATCAAAGGCTAGGATTAAATCAATCTGAGGTCTCGGATTATTCTTATAGAAGCATTAGGAAGTTACATTAAGTTCAGGCACCCATTGTGCATCATCAAATAATAAGATAAATTTAGTTACATCTTGGAGCAATGAGACATAAATATTCCCCCATCTTGATCATGATAAAAATTCCTACTAGAGGAATGAAAACAACTCCACATGTTGCCTTCTTTAAATCATATCTTCTAGTTGTACATAGTTGGGGGCACAAATTCTCATGCAGGTTCTACATTAAATTTTTGAGTTGCAAGTTAACTACAACTTAAAATCTTCTTAGTAGCTTATCCTTAGGCACATATCCATAGGTAGGTATATTTGGAATATGCAGGAACATTTGGACAGTCAACCTCCTTTAACACATTTTCATATATGGGCCTTCTTCATGCAATAACACCTCTTTGCAATCTTGGCACAATTCCATATGCTGGTTTCAAGTGATAGCATTCTTTGGAATAATACTATTGGTGTGTATTTTCCCTAATGAACACCTCTTTACCTTTATTCCTACAAATAAAGAAAAATCATAAGTACACTTTTAAAAAGTATTAAATTAACTCCAACATGACCAAATAATTTCCCTCCTCTTAAAACCATATTACCAGCACATCAAATTAGATCTTGGGATGAATACCCCCTCATCTACATAATACTTGACACAAATGTAAATCAAACCATTGAACTTATAGTTAAGTATTCATGCTCATAAAACGCTTTAATCTCTAACTCCTTTTTTTAAATTTCATGTTTTCCCTGATCACACCCAACCATTATCTTCATTAAGTATTCCACTTTGTGAAATCATCTCCACTAAATGCTACAGACTTCACCATTTTAAACCCCTCATAAATTGTAGAAAGCAGTAAAAAACCAATGCACAGATGATGTTGTCATCCAAACATCAAATGATTCTACCTTGATCCAAACACCATCTCCTCTACTATTACTACATACTATCATTGTTCACCCAATGACTAACATTCAAAGAACTTTAAGATTTTAGCAAATCCTCCCTTTTATATGATCAACATCATAGTCCTAAAATTGACTTCATTTATGACCATTGTGCATCTCAATACCCTATAAAATTCACTCCTACTATTGTCCTTGAGGTGTCCTTTTTTTATAAATCATTCTATACTTTATGAAATGCTTTAACCTACCTAAGGAAACCATGTAAACGACATGGTGAAACATTAATGTAGTACTGGTAACAATCCTACATATTAATCTATATCCATATGGTTTATATACTTCCCTGCTTTGATAGTTTTTCCATACATGGAAAATCATGCCTTCATTCAATATATTATCAATCATGTAGAATATTAACCTTGATGTACACGACTTCAACATCCTCATGGATTTCCATTTACATGACCTTCCTTAATATGGCACCTAATGTCTTCTGACTTCTAGCACCATAGTTCAAATTGATAACTATTTGTTTCTTCAAATGACCTATCTACCATCAGGATTGAAAAAACCTTCTCTTCCTCAATACCTTAGAAAATTTCATTTTTTCACAGATTCTTGTGTAATGCCCCACCACGCAACCCTAGGGAAAGTTGCAATTAACTAGTCAAACACAATAAATTTTTTTTTGTTTAAGTACAAATAACATGTAAGTTCACTACCTATTGCCAACAACCCCTAAGGTTACGAGACTGAGATTACTTAAACCCAACAAGATACATGAATTAAAACATAACATTTAATTACTTACCAAATTAAATGCACATACATTCCATACATGATAAAAAATTACATCAAAGACATAAGTGATTCCACATGATTCCAATAATATTAATTACAATATGATTACAACACTCATTCCCCGAATGAGGTAATTCCAATAACCGAGGTTACAAATTACATCTTCCACCTCAATGCAAAGAGGGGTAATAAATTACAATAATAACTGAAAGGAATAAAGCATGAAAGAACTAGATCCCACGAGCTCTCCAACTAGAAATCTCGTCCACATGAACAAGAAGATGACCCAACAGATTAAGATGCACGTTTCACCCAACCATGTGATACCCAAAGGCTCACCCCCCGTCCTAGGAGATAGTAACAAGGAATCCTAGGCAAGACCATCTACCTCTAGACATAGGCTAACTCACACTAACACAACCAATCACATGAACTAAACGACCATATGAATAACACAAGTATGACTATATCATCACTGACATAAGTCACATTGCTTCTAGAAATAAAACAGATCAAGAATGATAAAAAGACCAAAATCATGAAACTAAATACCAATTGTTGTCATAGAAAGAGTTTCATCACACATCTC